>VZUI01023650.1:0-80779 GCA_013401135.1 Cettia cetti | reverse complement strand
GCTCGCCGGTCCCGGTGCCCGCGGAGGGCCCCGCGCGGGGCGGTGCGCGGCGTCCGTGCGGGGCCGCAGCGCCGGACGCGGCGCAGACCGCTTTTCCGTGGAGCTTGGCAGTGCATTTTATGGATAGTCTTTGAAGGGAGAACCCAGCAAACCGAGTGTGCTGTGCCGCCCCTCTGCGGCAGTGACCCTTTGCTCCTGGCAGCTGTGGACTATTAAACTTTTTATTTTCTTTTTTTTTCTTTTTTTCTTTTTTTTCTTTCTCGTTTGGGAAAGCCTGCTTGAACCAGCAGGGCTCCTTCTGTAGCATGTTGTGTGATACTGTGTCTTACATCAGGGAAGAAATAGAAATCATATGTGAAAGGCATGAGAGTGTCTCTGGCTGTGAGTGTGAGACACGAATAAACGGTGTTTGACTGTCCTGGCTGGAACGTGCCTTGTGCCACTGCAGCTCTGGGTGATCAGTCAGGCTTTGTACACTGGTATACCTCATCTCTTTCCAGCTAGTCTGAATCTGTTCCTTCAGGTTTTTTTCAAGCAAGTGATTGTACCTAGTGAGAGTTCTTATTTCAAGTCATTGTCTTGAAAGATGGATAAACAGATGACAGTCAAGCTTGGTGGGAGTGTCGGTGCATTTTTCAGGCCCCTCTGTGCCTCCTTTCAAACTGGTTTTAAGATGTCTACAAGCTGTAGATTTTTAAATGTCTGTTTTTACTATTTTCAAGTGAATGTGCAGTCACTCCTGTGGTTAGGGCTGTGGAAACCCCTCCAGGCCATGGTTACAGCTGTATTGACTGAACCACTGAAATATTATTCTTGGCTGTTGGCTGGACTCCTCGGCTCTGGAAGGTTCTGTTCAGAGTGTCAGGATTCACTCGGCAGTATTGGCTCACCCACTTATGCTTAAATCACCATGTCAGATGGTTATTTTTTTTTTTCTCTGCATTATTGTCTGTGTCCAAGTCAAGTTGATTTTGGGCGACCAAATTTGATTGTGTAGAGGGTACACGAGACAGCTGAACTTCTTTGAACTGTCAGGCATCTTACTTGTCTGAGCAAAAAATCATTCCTATTGCTGATGTGATGTGAGGCAAACTATGTTCATGTTGGACTAGGTTGTGTTTTCAGCTGTAGTCCCAGTGAATCTCAGCAGAGGTTATTTAGTCTGTGCTGCCAGCAGCCTCACGTGAGCGCGGCTGGGATTTCTGCTGGCCCGCTGCCGTTGCAGTGCTGCCGTCATGTGCTGCACAGAGTAGCCTCAGGAAAGGGGCTTGTGCAGACCATGCAGGAGGTTCTGCTGCCCCACGTCTGAGCAGCACAGAAAATGAGACAGTGCAGCACTGAGTGGTACCATAACCCCTGGTACTGCTGGTCCTTTCCTCAAGTGACTTCTGAGAAGTCATTTGCCTGCTTTTCCCTATTAGAATACCCAAATAAGAGAGCTGAATGCATGTACTGCTTCACTGAACCGGGAGTCTCCCTTGATTTATTTATTTATACTCATGTTCTTTTGCTTTACCCATGTTTTTATTGTTAAATGTTTAAGGTGTTTTGCTTATTGAGAGATATTTGCTTTCGCAGCTGTGAAACGGTGCTGTATAGAATCTCATGCGGTTTATTAGTCCTGTGTGTAACCCTGGAGTATGCTCCTTTGTCTGGTGATTCCCAGATACAGCTATTGCCTGGAATGTGTAACGGGTTCTCTTGCCTTCAGCAACTGAAAAACTGTATTTTCATGTGACTGAAATACTCCTGTTCTGTTGTAAACCATGTGTGTTTTCAAGTTTAGAAAATGACTGTTGTTTACTATTTTTTTTCCCACAAGATCAGAACTAATAAAGACTCTTTTCCTGTGGACTTTGGTGATTCACCTCTGGCTTCACTTCCTTCCAGGTTCCCCCTGCATTCTTGTCTTCTAGTCCAGAGCAAAGTCCGTGCTGGCCAAGTGCCCTGGGACACAGGCACTGGAGCCAGGAGCCAGGGGCTGCCAGAGCAGAGTGTGAGTCTGTTGCTTTGGGAAGTCCGGCTGGAATTCCAGCATGAGATGTCCCCTGCATTTGTGTGAGCAGAACTGAACTGACAGCCTCTTGGGAGCCAGTAATTATACAGGATCTGGCTACAGCCATGACTGATTCATTACATTGATCAAATTCTTTGAAAAGTGTAAAATCAGTCATGTCAGTATGTTCAGCAGCTCAGTTTTTAGGAATTACATAGAATCATAGAATTGTTATGTTTGGACAAGATCACTAAGTCCAACTGTCAACCCTGCATTATCATGCTCACTACTGAAGCATGTACCCAAGTGCCACATCCACATGTTTTTGAACATTTCCAGTGATGATGGCTCCACTGCTACCCTGGGCAGTCTGTGCCAGGGCTGGACAACTCTTTCTATGAAAAAAAAATCCATAATATCCAACCTAAACCTGGTATAACTTGAGGCCATTTCCTCTTGTCCTGTCACTTGTTACTCAGGAAAATAACCCCCAGGTGGCTACAGCCTCCTTTCAGGGAGTTGTAGAGAGTGAGAAGATCCCCTTGAGCCTCCTGTTCTCCCGACTGAGCCTCCCCAGCTCCTTCTGTCCCTCCTCGTCAGGTGTGTGCTCCAGATCCTTTCCCAGCTCTGTTCCCTTCTCTGATGACCTGTTCCATGACCTCCTCTGGCACTGAGGGCAGGCTAACAGTCCTGTAGTTCTGGAACTAAATCTTTCCCTTATAAAACCTCTTTTTGAAGCTTCCTTCAGCTCCAGGGTAGAGTTTGCTGCCAGAGCCACGTGTGCTGTGCACAGGGTGCTGCTGGCTCAAGCAGCTCCCTCACCAGTGAAAAGGTGATTTTTACTGGATCCCATTGCCCTGGACTTGCCTTGGGCTGCTCTGACCTGTTGTTGGCTAGCATTTACTGCAGTGTGTGGGCTAAAGGGAAAAAAGAATGGCATGGATGGTGGTGTAACCATGTTTGCTAATGCAGAGTAGTGAATCTGTGGATAATAATAAAAGTGTCATTATACCTGCAAGTGCATAATGGGTACTAGAGTTCAGGTGAGAGCACTCCTTTCTGAACTGTTCAAGCCAGCAAGTTGTATAAAGTGGTGCTTCATGTTTATGAAATGTACTTTGTGTTTATGTAGGAGCAGTGTGGGAAATCCTGCCTGCTTGTGCTCAATAATAGCAACTGGTTCAGATACTAAATAAAACTGCATATAGGAGTCAATTGCTAATCAATTCTGTGACTAAATGCTGGACAAAACCTGAACTGACTGAGGTGGGTGTGGATGTCATGAAGGATTCAGTAAGCCATCAATAGCAACACAGTGCTGAGCTGAGCTATCCCTTTGTTCCTGTCTGCTACAAGTTAGGCATATTTACCAAAAGCATTTCAGTAAGAAGATTCATTCATGTGTAGTGCCTCTGTGTGCAAACAGCTTCTTCAGTTTTCCTGGAGTACAGAAGAAAATATGCTCTTACTAAATTCATGCAAATCTCATTATCTCTCTGCCATAACTTACTCTCTTGGAGGTCTGTATTGGTTTTTTGAGTCTGAATCTGTATATTATGGTATGTCCAAGTCCTCTGTTTGGATTTTCAGTGCGTGCTCGAGACTGGAATAGTGCATTTTGTCTTGGTCGCTGTGTAACAGTGGGATCCAAAAACTCCGGTTTTTTTTTTTTGTTTTTTTTTGGTTTTTTTTTGGTAATCTGTAACTTTGTGCAATCATTCCTGGCTCCATCTGTCCCTGCTGTTACTGAATCTGGGCACACACATCATGTTCTGCATGGGAGCAGAGCTGTTTTCTTGCTGTGCCATTTGGAGCCTAAGTGGGGTTGAATGGGAGTGTTTGGGTTCCTGGAACAACCTCTGTTATTCACTAGAAACAATGAAATACCTTTTTGTGACCTTGTTCTAGTCAGTAATGATGTCTGTGTGACTCTTACAAGAAAGCACTGTGGGGAATCTACAGTGATTGCAATCTGTATTGTATTGCAGCTAAAATGTCACAGGCTGTAGAGTCCTTTTCCATGGGGAATGGAATGGGCTGGCTCCTGGGTGGGCTATTGGTGTAAAAATCACTTTTTTACTCTATTGTGGGGTGAAGTGGGTTATGCTGTGGAAAAGGACTGGGGAATGCTTGCAAGACTGATAATTCCTGCAAAGGAGCATGAGCTTAGCTGACCTTGGTGTCCTTCTCTGGGCAGGTTGGCAGGTGATGAGCAGCACTGAGATTGGTTGTGTGAGGATTTACTGATGTGACAAATGCATGATTTTTTCTAAGCTGGAAAATCAAACTCATTTTCCAGAATTCTGTTTGTATTAGGTGAAAATAAGAAAGTTGATTTTTTTTGAAAGTACTTAAACATTTTTTTCTTACCCTCCTTTCTCACCCATGCTTCTTTCCCCACTTTCATAACTGGCAGTTATCAGAGGAATATTCACAAGCTTTCCTATTTTTTATTTCTTAAGAGACTTTAAAAATCTAAATCTACCCTCTTGTATGCTTAAATAAACAGAAATGGATAGTATTCCTGACCTGTTAAATATTGCAGATCTTTTCCATTTAAGGCAATACAGTCCTTGGCTCTGGAATGATGTTATGCCTGAATTCATAGCGATCTGAGCTGGTAATCCATCATTCTGCTGTGATGGACCACTGTCCTGCCTTCCTCTTAACAATGAAATCAAAAAGCTTCTTTCAGAGAGGGGAGAGCATGAGGACACCTCCTCGAGGGGAAGGCTGACTGGGTGGGAACTTGGCTGACAGGGCTGATTTGAATATTTCCAGTAGAAAAGTCTGCAAAATCTTAATCGGTCTTACCACACTTCCCACAAATTTCTGTGATGAAATGTGCACTTTGTAACATAGTGCATTATCTAAGCTTTTTTATATCTGAGAAGAGTTTCTATCTTCACTTCAGCCTTAGGGGCATGGTAAGATATGTGACACCTGCTTGGTGTTGCAAGCTCTTTTTCTGTACTGTGTACAGCAAAGACCCAGCAACTTTTGAGGGGACAGTCCCCCAAAACATTATCATTTTGCCCCTCACTATCAAATTGCTGTTGCATTTGTCATTTCTTGTACTTGTGCTCTGCTGTATGGATGATTCCACCTGTCTGTGACCATTTAGTCTTTCAACACACTAAACACTCTTTGATAATACTGTCTTACTGTTGGGTCAGTCATGAGCTCTGATAACCTTGGTTTGAAAACTCATGTTCTGCAGTGCCTGGAAGATGCTGTGCTCTGAGCAAGCTCAGCCCATCAGTGGTGGCTCAGGTGCTGCAGAAGATCACTGAACACTCTGCTCCCCTTTCCACAGGCTTGGAGCAGGATCTGTTTTGCTGTACTGCTGGAAGGCTGAATTGGGATATTACACAGTAACAGAGATGTATGGGGGCAGAAGCAGTCCAGTGGATTCTGTTCCCACAGTTGGTCACAAGAGTTATGGGATTGTACATATTTGCTTATGAAAAATGGTGAATAACTGACATTACATGTTCCTGACAGACATTTTCCTTATGCAGAAGGAGAACAGCTGACAGACATTTTCCTTGTGCACAAAAGCAACAAATGCAAATATTAGTTTCTTGTAACCTCTGGTATTTTGTTTGCATTTATACAGTTTTTGCAAATACTGGAGCAGCTGTTGCCATACTTGTCCTTATTGCCCAAAAAGGAATGCATATCCAACTGCTGTCTTGGAGCTTTTGATTCACTCAGCAGAAAAGAACTGTATGTCCAATATGCAGTGTTATAACTGATTTTCCTTTGATGTAATCTGTGGATATGATCTATTCCTCCTCTTCTGCATGCATTTTTAAAAATCTGTATCTTTTGGGCTTTTATAAAAACCTAGCAATAGGGTCTTTAAGTAGGGTTTGGTGATTCTTGTTAATGTTATCAAAGATAAATGCATGTTTTGGCAGAGCAGGACCATGGGTTAATCAATGTGATGGCAACATGCAATTCACCACGAAAATACTCCCCCTCTATTTCCTAAATAGAGTATTTGACGGGAATGTCTTTTGCAGTAAGTGCTGTACTGCAGAATTTCAGTGTAGAATATAATTATTACTTGTAATGACAGAAATTTCTGCAAGGGAAATGGTTTGAATTTGTTCATGTTAGGAATTGGAATTGCTCTACTTGCAATATTTGAATCCTATTACACGATTAATGCAATCTTCTTTAATTCCTGTGTATGGGTCTTGTAACCTTCTGATATACCTGAAATCATCCCTTCAGTCCTGCTCATCCATTTGGATTTCTACTAGAGCTTACTTTGGTTTAGAAGAAAAATCATGACATGCACAAAGCTTCTCCTCTTAAACTGGGTCTGTTACTTCAAGAGCTGACAAAAGAGATTAAAAATGAGCATGAAGTTAGATGTAGGTGAGGGTGAAAGAAGAGAATGTGATATCTGGCTAAGGTCAGAACTTGTGCCTTATAGCAAGGCTGCATGATATGTACATTGTACGTGCATTGCACTCTGGAGTCAGGTTGGATTTGTAAGCACTGCTCTGCACAGCTCATTGTCTTGCTGTATTTGTACATGTTTGTCAGGTTTCTGTATTTGAGTTGAACACTGGAGAATAATTTCGTGATTTGAAGTCTTTCTGATAAGTTTCAATGTCACTTTGTGATGTTTTGTGGAAAAAATGAAGTTTTCAGCTGCCAAATGACATTAGTGCTTTTTAGCATATTTTTAACATTCTTCTCTATGTTACTTTATTTAAGCAGAAATACCCTGCTCTGGTAAATTGACCCTTGTAATAGGGATTCCTGGGTCAATTTGTAAGAGAAGCAGCAGTTTGTATTGCTATTTAACTGGAAGTTGGAATATTAGTTTGACAGGAGCAGCTAAGCATACAAATCTGAGAAAATACAGGCAAAATTAATTTGCAGAATTTCTTGATACAGATTGGATGGACTGGTTCAGCCATAGAAGGTTTGGGAAGGAGAGCTTGCCTCAGGAGGAATGGAAAAGGATTCCCTGTGTGAGACAAACACAGTGGTTCCTAACTGGGCTTAATGTGGGGCAACAGCAGAAGCCCAGCATAGAGGGATTTTTTTCAGAGATGCTGGCTTGAAAGGGTTTGGAGTAATGAATAGGGAAATGTTCTCAGATTGCTTTCTCCTATGCTGCAAAAACCAGGGCTTTATAAATAATAAAATACCTGCCTGTGTCATCAGTTTAATTGGAATAATCTCTGAGACCATTACTCTTTGGTTAGCCACAGCTAAAAGTGCCAGTAACATTCCTACTTGGATATTTATTAAAGCTGTATGGGTTGTGCTGTCAGCATAGCTTGGGTTTGTTCCCCAAAAGCAGAGCTGCTCCCTGCTCCTGCCCTGCTCATCCTGGGGCAGGCAGGGATGCTGTGTGGATCCAGTTTGATTGCAGGGGTCTTGGCTCCTCAGCATCTCACTGAACTCCAAGCCTTGGTGTTACTGATGTGATTTTTTTTTTTTGGACATTGAGTACTAAGTCGTGTTTTAAAAAAACTGGGTTTTTTTCATTATATGAAAGTACAGGTCTTCCTGTCAGAGTTACTTATTTTTTCTTTTATTCTTGTTTTTATTATTTAGTAGCTTACTGCATTTAATGGAGTTAAATGAGGTTTGTGAGATGAACCTAAGTGTGACAACTTTCTGCAAACTATGGTTGCACGCTCTCCAGAGCAGCACTAACAATTCAGTGCCTTCAGCTATTTGAATAACCCACATCTAGGCTTGTTTAGTTTCTTGCCTGGTGTATGCTACATTGGAACAAAATTGCACAGCTGACATGGGAATGTTTATGGGATAGGCTGATCTGAAACTCTGAAATCAGAATTAAGCTCTGGTGCAGGGTCCAAAGGGATTGTGCAGGTCTGGGAGCTGCCACCACCTCAGATTAATTGAGATGCTGTGTATTTGTAAAGAAGCATGCCAAAATGTATTCTGAACTAAACAGCCATCAGAGGGATAAAACCAACTGTCTGATCTCCTGGGAAACCATGCTGTTTTTCTTTTAGATTTCTTTATATTTTTTTTTATACTTGGCCATTACTCTCTCCTTTTCTGATTATCCTTTAACCTGTCAGGTGATGCTATCAGCTCATCTACCCTGAACCCCAAATCTGGAATGGAAGGAAAGGCAATTCCTTTGATACTCTGGCAACTACCCACATTTCCCTTACAAACCTGCTATGTTGTGACTTCCTTCTGCAAACACCATTTAGACAGGCTGTTCATGTGCCTCCTGTATGGATGGCTGCTAGAGTCTATTCTGCCCTCTCTTAAAGTGGAATCACACCTAAGCAAGCATGAATTAACCTCCATAAAAGGTTCTACTATTTTTACTCTTAAGTGGCAGGAAGGAGGGACTTAGGTGATACATAAAATATCCAGCTGTGTTATTCATGTTAATTAGGCCTTTGCAGAAACTCTTATGACTTGGCACCATCCCATTTTCCATAGAAATGTTACTCTGTTTTGGTTGGAGAGCCCATTCGTGAATTTCTGGGTTCTGAATATTAGCTCTTGCTCAGATCCAGACTCACGACAAGGATACCTGGGCAGGGAAATGCCTTTGCCAGTCTCTCACAACATGTAATGCAAACCACAGCTTTCCCCCCCTCAGACTTGCTAGAAATTCTTCCCTTTGAGGGTGGTGAGGCCCTGGCACAGGTTGTCCAGAGAAGCTGTTGCTGCCCCATCCCTGCAAGTGTCCAAGGCCACGTTGGATGGGGCTTGGAGTAGCCTGGGCTAGTGGAAGATGTCCCTGCCCGTGGCAGGAGGTGGAACTGGATGAGCTTTAATGTCCCTTCCTGACCAAACCATAGAACCAGTGATTCTATGAACAGTTTATTTCATGTGGAAGAGTGCAGTCCCTCAGCCTCAGCAGTCCATACAGATCACCTTTGATGCTGGAACCACCAGTGTCTTGTTACAGCTGCTGCTCTTGGAAAGTGTGGAGGTAAGCTTGGTTTGGTGTAGAAAGAGATGAGAAATCATTTTGAAGTAACATTTAGCTTCTGTTTGGGATTTTCTAAGATCAGATCAATGCAGCTGAGATTAAAGAAAGGAAGAAAACATCTTCCTTTCAGGAAGTTAAGTAGCTCCCACAGTAAGTGTTCCTATTGAGCTACAGTTTTCTTCAGCATGCCACCAGTTATTAGCAACACTATAAAGAATAGATTTCTTAGGTTGTATGAAAAGCAGGTTGAGCTGTAGAGTATTTTTCAGTGAAGAAATGTGCTTGAAAGTGAGCCAAAAGCTGTCATTTCCCTTTTCATCTATTAAAAAGTACATTAACACTGTCAATCATCAGGCTTCAGAGGTTAGGCAAATACAGTCAGTATCTGCCAATAAAATCAAAGATTTAACACATCTCGCTATCAAAGTTAGATTAAAGAGAGAAATTTGCCATATGGGCATAAGCCCCAGCTGTGCTCCAGCTCGGGTGACTCTAAACAAGTCCGTGTTCCTTTGAAATGTGCAGCATGCCTGCAGTTAAAGCAGTGCTAGTGGCTGTGCAGTGCTGGGCAGCACTCCTGGCTGTCCTGCATCTTCTTGTCCTGGGGAGGGGTGGCAAGGGCAGCTGTGGGAATCAGCAAAACCTGTCAGCACTCGCTCACAGGGTGTCCCAGCTGTAATGCAGCTGGTTGGATGGTGAGTTGTTTGAGTACAGGTGTCACTTTTATATGTTTTTCTTAGGCATTAATTCTGTTCTTTGTGTAGCTGGCAGAAGATAAAAGCACTTGTGGATTCTCTGTGCTGCTTTCCTTTCTAATTGGCATTATCTTCTGAGCAGCAGCAGCAAAGTCCATCCAACAGCCCAGGCTAAAAGTCAGCTAAGTTAGCAGAGAAATTCCTCTCATCCTCAGTAGCTGTTAGATCTAGGTCTGCCCAACCATTTTATGCCAGGATTGCTGAAGAAGTTAGTGTTGAGTAGTGTATATTATTTTTCTGATGCTGTAGATTAAGCTTAAGATCTTGTCAAACCTTGCTTTTACTGTTTTTTTAAGAAGCAGGTTTGTGTGTGTTTGTGGGGTTTTTTGGTTTTGTTTTGGGTTGGTTTTTTTTGTTTTGTTTTGTTTTTTTTAATAGACCTCCTTAGAAGTCTTCAAAGTCTGTAGAAATGTCCATTTCCCCTTATACCTCCCCCCTCTCCCACCACAAAGCTTTTTAGCACTTTAGTAGCAGTTCTTCTGCTCTCTCTGAAGCTAACTGGATATTGCAACAAGAATGTTGGAGTTTGTGCACTCTTGTTTTTATGGGAAAGTGTTTCCTGGACCCAGCAATCTCCATATTGTACATTATTCAAACTTCCTATGAGCTAAACAAAAACTGCTGGGGCAATCATGAGGGGATTTTTTAGTGGTTCTGAGTGTTTGCAGTGACTTTGAGAGTGTGCTGGTGGTTCAAGATTCCCAGTCTTGCCACCTGGGTCAGGGAGCTCTGGAGAGCTGTTCTTTCTTTTTGAGCCTTTCCTCATTTTGGCCTTGAAACTGGATTTATTTGTCCTGGTTGGGGAATAGGACATCTAGATCAGATGAAATGATATTGTAAACATGCTACAGCTCTGTGAGTTAAAAGCAATTCAGCTGTTTTAAATGTAAATGGTGTAGGATTATATACTTGATTTGTTATAGCTTCCTAATTCTGCTTGCCTCAGCACTTTTCTGGCAGTTAATTGCATCAGGGCTCAGAGAAACATTCCATAAGCTGCTGAAGAGAGCTTTGCCACAATCTGACACACTTCTCCCTTGGTTACATAGCAAATGGACACTCTGGGATAATTAGTAAGGAGGAGTTCTAGTGGCCTGGGTACTGTGCAGCCTTTTGCCTATGAAATCCTCTCTCTTACTAGAGAGAGATCTTAGAGGTCTTTTGTTTTGGATATCAATGTGTGCAGATTAGAATGACTAGGTCTGTGTTTTGGTGAGTAAAGAAATATAGGGAAATATTTAATATTTTGCACAGGCACTCACTGAGGGAGATACAAAGTTCCCCAAAGCCACAATTACTTAAGCTTTTCCCTAGTTTTCTTGAATGCACAGAAGAAGTCCTGGGAGAGTAGTAATGAATTAAGGCTCTCACTATTACAGAACCAAGGTCTCAGCCGCAAAAATACCCTGCTCAGTTTGATCTCAGGCAAGGACTTGATGGCATTGAGGTGGGAACTCCCCAGTTACAGTCATGCTTAAGTTCAAGGCTCTGGGATATAGGTTTAATCATTGTCTTTTTTGTCTTCATTTTCCCATCTTCATAATTTATTTTCTTACTTCTGTAGGTCAGCATCCCTCTGAGTAGGTTGTCTTTATGCTCTCACAAATCTGACTGGCTCTGTACATGGCATTAAAAAGCAGGACGTGATAAACCCCAAACTGTTAACAATTAGTGCAGCCTGGCGAGTTGCTCTGTGTAGTAGGCTGTCTGATGTGAAATAATGTGTTAGAGGAAAATTTTCCTAAGGGAAATTAGACTCAAAGATGCAGGTGGACCATGTGTCTGTCTCTCCTGGAGATGATGTGTCTTCTGAGGCATAATTAAAATTCTTTACAATTATTTTCACAATACACAGCTAATGGATGAGTGTGACAGTTGAATGACAAGCATATATGCAGCCTAGGACAAGCAGAATAGGTGAATATAGTTTTCTGAGTAAAAATTTTGTTAGGAGCTGAATTCCCAGCTATTAGGCTATAGACATGAAATTGAATCTGCCATTCTAGATGCTGATTTCTTTTCTTTGTGCTTCTTTTTGTATGTTGAACCTCTTACTAGCTCTTTCTTCCAGGGGTTGTGGTACATTGAGTTTGTGGCAGTGGAAGCTGAGGGGATGGTCTGTGGCTCACTCTGCTGAGTTTAGGGAGAAGTAATGTCCCTTCTGATGTGGCAGGGCAGTAACAGATCCGTTTGCCTTCACACAGAGCTTTTGACTGCCTCAGCCAGTCTCCTGTTTGCTTAGAGCATCTGCACCCTAGAGGCTCAAAAGACCCGCCAGGTGTCACATTTACTTCTTAAACAGGTTAATAGATTTTCTAGTTTTAACCTTAATCTTATCTTGTTAATCATCTCAGCATTGACTGATTTATGTTTTAGTTCCAATAAGTAGTTGAATCTAGGATTTACCCCATTATAAATGTTAGCTGTGTTAACCTGTACTCGCTTGCGTTGCAGCAAAAGTGACCTCAAATCTTGCAGTCATTTCCAAAGACATTAACAAGTCTGCTCGAGTCCTTGTGGTCCTGATAATGGTTGAACTATCTACTTCTTGAAGGGTCTATGGCTTCTGTAGTAAATTCTAGAAACCCTGGACCCCACCCCACTGGTTCATCCTCTTTGGAGCTAGAATGTATCTCATGCCATTTGTACCAAGTGTCCAAAGGATCACAATCTTCACATGATGCTGTACCCCATGTCTGTCTGGGTCATGAAAAGGAGTGGAGGTACTACAAGAAGGTGTCCCCACTCTCTGTATTTGCTGCTGTTTCATTTGCCATGTCCAGTTGAATCCATTTGACCAGTTACAGGTTCCAGTGGGACACAGGCATTTTCTTTGCCTGATGCTTATTTTCATTGGAAAATACTCTTTCACAGAATCACAGAATAGTCTTGAACTGGAAGGGACCCAGAAGGATTAAGTCCAGCTCTTAAGTGGATGGCCCATGTGGGGATGAACCCCATGACCCTGGCATTATTAGCACCATGCTCTAACCAGCTGAGCTAATCTCAGGCTCTCATTTGACCACCCTTGAATCTGTTGGGTTGTTTAGCCTGGTCTCATTAGGCAGTTTGAATGCAGACAGCACTGATGTTTTTGTCTCGTGCAGAAGTTCACTTGAAGCTGCATTGAAGTCAGTTGTCCCTTAACCACCTGGATCTGTTTCAGGGGTTCTTACCCTGGGGTTTTTATGCAGCCCTGTGCCTCCATCTGAAGGAGGAAGTCTGAGGGGCTGAGGCTCAGGATCTGGCTTCTGACTTCCAGGAGTGTTTTCATTTCCATTTATCTCAAGTCTCTCGTTTGGGAACACATGAGGGAAGAGCCTGTCTGCTGCTACTGGGGTGTGTCCTGCTTGGCCTCCTGTCCCCCGGGCTCGGGCCTGTCCCTTTTCCCTTCCCCTGCAGCGGTTCCGCCGCAGCCCCCGCTGCCATGGAGACGATCACCAGTGGCCATTACAGTGGTGCTGAGATGGCGGCTCCTGCTGTGCCTGCAATTCCCATCATCCTGCTCCCATCAGCATTTTCCTGGTTTGAATCCTGCTTTGATGAATTCCATCTTCTCCATGCTCACGGCACAGTGCCCTCCCAGTCCTACATTTTCAGATGTAATGATTTGTGGCCCAACACAAGCTGTCTCTGTCTTACCATGATGCCTTTTAATCATTGAAATGCAGCATTTTGAGCTGTTTCTGCCATCTGCTTTTTGCATAAGGCTTCTCCTGGCTTTCACATGATGTGTAAGAAGTCAGGAGACCTGCATCTTCCCCAGAGGAGAGGTGGTGGTGTGTCCATGGGATCCAGCTTGGGATACCTGTAATTCTGGTATGATTAGGCACCCAGTGTAATCCCTGTGCATAGAATGGGAAGTTTCTGCAACAGGCAAGTTGTGTAGATTTTGATGTATCTTCCTTCGCCAGAACTGTAGCAAAGAATACACTAATCAGGCAACACATCTGTGGACAGAATTTAAAGGTTATTTACTTACTCGCTGTCAAACTGGAGTCAGTTTATTGTAGTTCAGTTTGGAAATGGTTTAGAACTGGTTCTGAATGATGGCAGACAAGTCATGTGTAGCCTCTGGAGACTCCCATGCTGGCCAGGGCCTTTGGTGGAGGTGTGAGTAGTGTCTCCTCCTCTGGTAGGATGCCAGGCAGGTCATCACTATAAGCAGGGCTCATATCACTTGCAGCTGCTGCAGGGTGGCCTGTGGTAACTATGAAACAGCCCTCAGGCTGTGGGCAGGGCCCTGGGCCTTCCTCTGTGCACCATTTTCTTGGGGTATTTGTTTGTCCTGAAGCTGCTACAGGAGCTGTAGTTCTGTAAAACCCTGGGACAGTCACCCTGGCTTCTTCAGAGCATCCGGCAGGATACTGCCCTAAAGTCCTGGTGACTGTAGAAAGCACTGATCAGTTCATTGTTTAAATTTTCATTGTGGTTCCTTTCAGCTTCTGGCTCTCTAGCATTCACAATACAATTCCATCTTTGTTTTGGTGTCACAGTCTAATGTGTGGTGGCTGGTGACAGTGCTACGCATGGAGCTTGTGGAGTCTCTGAATTAGTTTGCTCGCATCTGTGGGAAGAACTGGAGCCAAACCCCTCTTCTTTCAGAGGATTAGAATCACATCATTACTGGAGGGAGTTCAGAGAAGAGTGAAAAAAGTGATTAGGGGCCTGGAGGGACTGATGTATGAGGAAAGATCAAAGGGGCTGAATTTGTATCATTTGGATAACTGACTGAGTGGGGAACATAAAAGTCTGTGATTATGGAATGCGTATAAAAAGGGATGTGTCAGGGAGAGATTATTCAATGTGGGATGATGGGGGCAATGGAATTACAGTATAAAGAGGCAAACAGCTATTAAATAGGAAAATTTCCCAACAATGAGTTCGGGTGTTCAATTGTCTCTTACTGTAAATCCAGTAACTTGAGCTATTGCTTTTTAATTTACTCATGAACACACATTAAAGGTTTCAAATATAGGTAGGGTTGTTGCAGCAATGGCTCTCTGGTTTTATGTCCCTTTGGTCTCTGTGGCTGCTCTGCAGGGTCCATCCAGCTTGAGTGGGACTCGTTGAACTGAGAGCAATGAATTATCAGAAAATGGCCTTTCCTGGCTTTTTCATCAGATTAATGTGATCAGGCTGAGAAGAGGTCACCTCTCTGTGACATCTGTCCTGCTGCAGGTACTTGGGATTTCAGAAGATGAATACTTACACAGTCAGTAGCTGTGTTGCTTTGGTTCAGCAGTTTGGACTGCCTAGACTTTAAAGTGGGATCTAGGACCTTACTTCTAGAACCAGCAATTGCAGAAATTAGTGTTATTTTAGGTGATATTTCCAGGATGCCACTTTCATGCCTTCTGCCAGGTGTCTGTGCTCTGTATTTCATGGCAGCTACGTTCCTACCTCTGCCACTGAACTGCATTTTGCACTGACTTTAAATGAGTCTGGGCTGCTGTATGAATTGACTGATTATCTTCTCTACTGATGTTAATAATATCTTAATAAATGCAAAACATGTTTTGGAAATTCCAGACTTCAGTAGCAGCTGAATCTTTTTTTGCCTTCAGGCTAAAGATCTATTCTAACTGGCGTGGTAGCTTGAAAGTTTTTTTTCCCCACCTGCTTATAATAGCAAAGCCTGGGAGGAGGGTTGTTGTCACCACTAACCACATTTTCTCCCTTGTTGGTAGTTTAAAGCAAATCTCCTACATTATCTAACATAGCTTTGCCAGTATAAACCGTCGTAGCACTCTGTTTTTTCCTGGAAATAATGAATAACCTGTTTGAGGCAATGCCCTGTGGCCTGTACTTGTGGGTGAGCTTTGTCCCTGCTCTTGGAGGCTGTGCTCAGCCACATGGTGTTTGTCACAAGCCAGGAGGAGCTGGGGGTTATGAGCCAGGTCGTGAGTGTACCTGATGTGAGGAGATGCTTGGCAGGTGACGTACTGAGTCTGGTGTGTGCAAAGACAGGATCAGTGTGTATGTGTAGGGTAGGGATGGGTGTCTTTAAAGGCACTGGGATAGTGTATTCTCTTGGTATTGTGTATTTCAGAGCAGAGGCTTGTTGACTCAGGTACATGAAATAGTGATGCCTTGAAGCAGGATTTCCTTTGGGAGCAGTCACATGAAAGGGCAAAGGGGAGATGATTGAAACTGAAACCTTCAGACCCTGAATTACTTTTTCATTTTTTTTTTAAATGGGGCTGAATTACTGAAGGAACATTTACTCCTAGCCAGGTCTGTAACTGCTGCATCTCTCTCTAGGATAGATGAGAGATGAGACGTGGCACGGGTAAGGTGCTGCATGTGGCATGAGAATTGCCTGTGGCTGGAACTGCTGTGTCTGCTGGGTGTGGAGCAGATATTCTTGTTGGAGATATGGTAGCTGTTGGCTGCTTTTCCCCTGGATTGCTATACCAAATCTCCCAGCTGTCTATGAAATGCATAGTCACAGAATCACATGTCAGCATCATTGTTTATAAACTGCTTTCCTCAAAGAAGGGATCTGGTGTGAGAAGTGCCCAGTGTCTGAGGTGGTATTTGCCAGTGTACTGATGTGCTATTTGCTGATGGTTGGCTGACAAACAGGCAGTCTTCTGGGGGGCAGGTTTTCCCAGACAGGAGTTTTTTCAGGTTTTCTGGTAAAAGTTTTTGTTTGTGGGTTTTTGGTTTGGTTTTTATTAAGGAAAGACTTCTAATACAATGTCAGAATGCAAATACCAAGATGGTCCTCAAAAAGGTTTTTTCTAGGCAGGCTTAAGAGGCTTCAGGCTCAAAGCAGTTTTCCTGAAGAGATTGCTAGAGGATTTCTTGATCTGCTAAAGTATGTTTGACTTATTTTCTGGCTGTAGACTGCCTTGTGCAAGAACTATCATATAGCCATTTTTCAGAGCTTGGCTGTGTGTTTGCAATTTTGCCACAGTAGCACAAACATGTGCAGAATCTGTGTGCTCAATCCCAGTAAGGGATGGCCCTAGCACATTCCTTATCAAATGATAAATATCAAAATATCAATTTTTTGTGTTAGAAAAATTTAGAACATCTGTTAGTGAAAGCCGTATAACGTATTTATAACAATTCTCTATATTATATTAAGTGTGTGTTGATCTCTGTTCATTCCTCACAGATCCTCTGTTTTTCTCATATTTTTATGCCCAGAGATTGACCAGGAAAAGCTTTCAGAATTGTGATTCCTGAGTATGTTGTTTGAGAAGTGCCTTGTGGCAGTGAATCATTGCTAATGGCTGCCAGGCTGCTGCAGACCTCATTGCACAATGCCATTAATAGTCAAAGAAGTCTTTATAACCAAGCAAAGATTTTATAAGGTGCAGTAGTTTTGATCATTATTACTCTGTTAATTGTGATGCACTTGCTAACAAAGTATTGTTTCAGCTTTCCTCTGTGAAGTAAAAGAAATTGTGATGAAGAGTAGGTGGTTATCCTTGCCTGTACCATGAAGGGGGAGCATTGAAATATTGATGGCAGTGCTGATGTCTGAGCACAGAGGAGTTTACTGCAGTGACCTTCTGCTGCCTGGGCTGCACCTCCAGATGGGGATTCAGATTCGATGAGCATGTGGCACATCTCACTTCTAGCAGCACGCAAGCTCTTCATCTTCTTGACAAGGGAGAGCAGGATTCAGCTGTTTCTCCTGCACAGCTTGGTGCTGCGCTTCAGGGTCTTTGCCTCTGCAGAAAGATAGAAAATCATTCACACACTTCCAGCCTATCCTGGTCTTCCTGCAGGTTGGCTCTCCCTTCCCAAGTGTCCACTTCCACACTCGGTTTGGTTTCCTCGGCAGACATTGTCAGGCTGCTCCTCTGTGTTCAGGAACACACAATTCTGCGAGCTTTTCCTGATCAAGTCCAGTTGTACAGTGGTGGTTTGAGGAGTGAAAAAGTGCATGCTCAGGGGCTGGGCTGAGAGAGACCCAATGGGTTCACAGATCCATCAGATTCTGCATAGTCTAGATTCCAAACAGACCAAAATGAGGTATCAAAATATATAATTTTAAAAATCCTGATGCTTAGTCACTCCATCTACTGCATGTTTAATTAACTCCTCTTTTGTGTGGTTTCTGAGTGCAGAACAGGAGCCAAACCAGCCCTTTTAAATTGTGTGATACGGTTGTCTTTTTTGCCCACGAGACCGTTCAAGTGGAAGGAGCAGAGCACGGCTGGAATTTATAACCTGTGACTCTCTTCACTGAAAACTGTAATTTTCAAAGCAAATCTCTACAAGGGGACCATGTTACTGTGACTTCTCATGCAGTATAAATAATGTTCTTTTCAGTTTACATCAAACAGAGCAGGCCATTGCTTCCTGATCTGGTGGAAGCTCTGGTAATTGCTTCTGTAGGTCCCATTTATAGATCAAACTTCTATGACTAAATTTAATTACTTACAGCTGAATCCAGTGGAAGTAATAGGTTCAAAATAACCTCTGTCATGCTGCTGTGAAAGCAGCATGTTCCCAGAAAAAAGGCACTTCCTAATTGTTTCATTTTTCAGAAGTTTTTAACTTTCACCTATTTATTTTCTGGTGAAGTGAAGAACGGAGCTTTGCAGGACTGTCCCCCTCAAAGCCGTGGGCTGTGATGAAGCTCCTGTCCCTTGCCATTTCCAGGTTTTTACTGAGTCACAAATAGGTGGAGGGCGGAGAAGGGCTTTGAGGACTGCATGCCTTCCTGCTCCTCCCAGGGGATCCAGGCTGATTGTGGCCAGACCTGCAGGTCTGCAGGAGCTTTTGTCAGACCCAGTGTGGTGGCTGTCATCTTGCACAGTGATGTCCTTCTTGAGCTGTGGCACCCTGATTGGAGTTACATTTGGAGATGTGTGATGAGAAGGAACAGATGCCTTGAAAGATTGTCATATAATGAGAGGAAAGCTTGGAATTATTTACTGAAGTGTTAACAAAGACCTAAAGGATGATGTCCTTGTTTTTCACTTAATTAGGCAAGAATTAAATAAAAGACTGCTTAACTGATCTGCAGAATAATTTGCTGCAGGACAGTGCAGGGACACAGTGACACTGGTGTAGTTGTGGTCGTTGTGCCTTTCCTTATGTGTCTGTTTCTATCCCACTGGATACACACTGTCTCAGACCTGCGTTTTCTGATGTTCATATGGTCTGTTAGCGTGATTGATCTGTGACTGGCTGTCTTTTTTCTGTTGCATATGCATGAGTGCACACCCGTGCTCACTTAAGTGAATTTGATTTCTTCATTCCTTGTCTTTTGCCTTTGTCTGGCACGTTGTCATTTAAATGACCAGTTCTTTCCAGACTCTTCAGTGTCACTTGCCATTTCTTTTTGAAACATTTCCCTGGCCTTTTTAGCACCCAGGTGTTTTCTGACTCCCTATATCCAGTTACTGACAATCACCAGTGCACAAATCCCACTGTATAAGAGGTGATATTCAAGAGCTTTTGAAAAGTTTGTTGTATCTTACAAAAAATGAATGGACGTAATTAATACCTCAGGAAATTTACTGCAGTTTAATCTAGACTCTTTCATTTAAATGACATTTTTGAGAGAAACAATTTTTTAAAATCATATTATGAAAGCCAAAAGAATATGTGTAAATGTAGTTATATTGCATTTAATTTTTTCCCCTAAATAATCTGATACATTACAAAATTCCTGTCAGCATAGGTGGAAAGGGGAATTCCTTGGTGACTGCTTCCCTTTTCCACAGGGAAAGCTACAGGCATGCTGCTCTGCTTCTGAATACTGCTCCTTCTTCCCAGGGAGATGCTCAGGGGAATAGCTCAGCTGGGAAGGATTCCTCTGTCATTTAAAGGATGAACTAGGAGGTAATTACTCATGCTAGCAGGTCAGTCAGTATTGATGGAAGCTGTTTCAGGATATTAGTATGTGGGAAAGTCTTTGATGGTTGAGAATTGATTTAAATCCTACAAGCTTTGTTGTGTGTGACCTGCCTGTGTGTTCATATTATCTAAAGCAGATTTCTAGGAAAGCAGATTGCCCAGACAGATTGAGCTATGCTCTCTGATCCCATCATGGGTGGTTGGGTGTGGCAGTTGTGGAATTCCACTTGAAAATGGATTTTTACTTGCTGCCATACAGTTATTGATTAAACAAGCTGGGTATGGATTGCTGCACAGGTACCTGCCCAGCAGTGAATGCTAAAAATGTGAAAAAAGTAACACTAAACCAATAAAATCTGAGTGCACTTAGCTACCTGGCAAGCTCCAGATGATGTCTGGGCAAAGGCTGTGCAGTGTTAATCACCTGCTCTGGTGAGTGAGTGATACTTAGTGGCTCAGAGCTGTGGCTGGGGGCTTTGAGATACTACAGGCAGGTGAGCCTCTGGATCCAAGCTGGATGAGCCTGAGTCTGGGTGACAGGGTGGCAGATGCCAGCCTGAAGCCAGCCCAGCACAGGAGGATTCCCTGGTCTCTTGTGCTGGGCAGCACTAAAGCAGGGTCAGAACCTGTGGGACCTCATGCACAGGGCATGACTGAGGGGTCTGCACATTTTTATCTGAGCTTAGTGTTTGGAAGGGTGAGTGGGTTGAGTTTTCATCACCTCTTCCCCCTGGATCCTGTTCTTTAGTCTGTTCAGACCCATTCAAGTGTCTTGAAGCGTGCTGTGAGTGAACAGCTGATGACCCAGTGCTGACACAGAGATAAATTATTCAGTGTGTCTTATTTGGGAATTCAAGGCTTCATGATGAAACCTACAAAACTGTATTATGCCTCTGACATTCTGAGATTTCATCACCGTATCTTCAATTATTCACTAAGCCTGCTTGTTCTCCTGCCAGCACTCTGACGGGGCTGCAGGCCGGTGGCAAGCAGCAGGCAGTGCTTTCTTCTCTTTGTTCTCCTGCTTGCTCTTGGTACCTTGTTGGGGAGACTTGCCTGGTGCTTGCTGTATTAAACCTCTCACTCAAAGTTCAAATTTGTACAATTCACAGACAGGGAGGAGTCTACAGCCATCCCTATTGCTGGAAGTTTCTCAGCAAACTGTAATTATTGTGAGCTTTCTCCTTCCCTGGAGACACAGTTTTCACTGTGGCTGCATTTACCCTGCACGAATGCCACAGCTGAGCAGCAGTGACCTGCTTCTCAGAACATCCTCTAAGAAATGCCAGAAGAGAGGCCAATGGAAGAGGAAGTTGTAGGAGGTGCTTAAGGAAGGGTTTGTCCTTGGGGGTACAGCTGAGGAGGTCTGTGGCCCGGGGTTCTGCCTGTGTCCTGGGGCTCCTGACTGGAGTGGAGCTCTTTCCATGGGGTGTTGTGTTGCAGAATGCTGAACAGATCCTCAGTACAAGCCTCAAGCTGTTGGTTTTGTAGGGCAGTTGCCGTGTCTGTTAGGAGGGAATTAACACACCAGATTCTGCTGCTGAGCATCTCCAGTGTGCTGGGATTCCCTTGTCCCCTGGCCACACCATGGTCCTGGAGCAGGGCTCTGCTTGGTTTTCTCCTCCAGCATTCCTAAACCGTGCCTCTGAAAGTGCAGGATCTCTCTTGGCTCACTTAGCATGTCCCCTCATATTTGTACTTAGCTCTTCTACCACCTGGCACCTGCCTGCATCAGAGTCCAGATGTAATGAGTTCCCATTAGCTGGAAGGAGCACCTCAGACATTTCTCTTTGGTTTTGGTCTCTCTGTAGCTATGTCTGCATGATTTGTAGTTTCTATACAGCCCTGATAACTTTCTCAGGAGTCCAGGCTTGAGCTCTGCAGTCAGGCAAGCCCTGACCTTGTGAGAGGCCCTTCTGCTGAGTTTATCCTAACAGAGCAGTGCCCAGTACCTGCTCTGTTCCAGTGTGTGGAAGTTTTAGTCTGTGGTGGATAATTTTAGAAAAGAGGACTGAAATTAATACTATGAACTCATTGCCTGACGAAAGAGAAATTTTCCTGTGGATGTACAGAAAAATGTCTTCATTTCTCCGGGGACTCCTGGGGATGGAAAGTATGAATCAAGGCTGGAGTCACCATACCAAGGCATGCCAAATACCTCAGAACTTAGAATATTTTCTTCCAAGCCAAGACTTTTCACAAGTAATGGAGTTCACAGGATATGTGAGAAAGACCAGAACTTGTCTACATAGACACAGCTTTTGCTTTCTTTGTCATCACTTGAATAATTTCAGCCAGATGAACAACGGAGAAATGTATGAGGAGAGAACAGAGCCTGCCCTTTACTGGCTTGCCCTGGGCACAGAACTGAGGCATGGTTGTCATTAGAAAGCATGCAGCCTCTTAAATTCAGGTATGTTCTGTAATAAAATGCTCTCTCCTGCCCACTCCAGTTATTTGAATTAAGTACAGTTGTAGCTTAAAGGTTACTTAAAGATAACATTAAAGGTAACTTAAAGATGTTGGAATAAGGATTTCCAGGTGATGTTACCTAGAGCAGCTTTCTGTCTCTGGAGGAGACAGAGTGCCTTGGCACAGGGGAGGTGCTCGTGTCCTCCACAGAGGAAGCCTTGCTTCACAGACACACATTCAATAAATAGGAATAATAAGAAATTTGACACTTTTATGGAACTGACACAAATCCAGTGAGTTCAATAGCAAAGATAGAAATGCAGCCAATACTCCTGCTGTTCTCCTGGCCTGTAGGAATGGAAGCTGCTAACTAGCATTTGGAATCTCTGGTGCCATTTTCTGTATGATGAATAAAGGAAGGTAGATGACATTGGTAGTCTGGTACAGGCAATGCAATGTTTTGTGTTCCTTGACCACAGACCCTTGCTGACAAGGGAGACTGTCCTTTCTTGGAGTTACAAAGCTGAGAAGAGCTGGGTGCTCGCTGAGAAGGGCAGGGTGCTCTTCTACTGCTGTTTTGTCCTTTTTCTGAAGGCAACAGTGGATCAGTCTGATGGGTTGTACATCTCGTGGCTGGTGCAAGCAGCTGTGGGAAAACCCCAGGGATGATGGTCAATACCAGCTCTTTGTATTGGTTACCACTGCCTCAAGTTGGTGCTGATGTGTGCAAGAAGGAAGAGTCCCCAGTCCTTTGCTATTCTGCCCTCAGTAGGGCTCCTTTGTTTGAAGGATTTTACAGGGTATTAGAAAATGAAAATCACTATTTTTGGACTTGACTGTTGCAGCCCCACTGAAGAATGACACCTATTCTGGAGTCCATCCAGATACTGTTCTAACAGCAAAACAGAGAAGTGGTAGGGCAACTAAAATAAAGCAGATGTTTAGTGGGGAAATAATTTACAATTGGCCAGTTTAATGGTACCTCTTGACCCTTTCAGGGCTGTTCAATAAAACTAGCAGTTTCCATAGCAACTACTAAATTACTTGGTGCTTCAGAGATCTGTGATAAAGGAGGCGAATCATTGTAGGGAAACATGGTGTTGATGTTTTTCCCCTTTGCATTACAAGAGTAATGATCTGGCAAAATTTGCTAAATGGGACGTCCCTGCTGAAGAATTTTTCCCACGTTCACTTGGGCCAAAGAGATTTATATGTTTAGTACTTTTGCAAATTTGATTTTTCCCCTCTCCCCTGTCATCAGCTTTGTCCTTGGCAGGCGGTGCTGGCTGGGCGCTGGTGGGGTGATGGTGAGCCAAGAGACAGGAGCCTGTGTCTGCAGTAGGTGTGTGCTGGGCTTCTCTGTCACAGTCCCTGCTGAGCATCAGCTGCTTCCCCAGGGAATATGGAACAACTCCCCTCTGCAGGTGCACTGCAGCCACCCACTTGTGAGCACGTGGCAGTCACTGTTACCCTGTGCTCTAACTACTGTGTATTTCATCTTACTTTTGTCTTCTGCTCCCCTCTCCTGGAGATCGTACTGCTCAGATTCTTCTTCTATTTCACCAGTAAGAAAGGATGTAGCTTAAGATCTGGGCAGTCTTGAGAATGGACCCACAGAGATGTGTGATAAGGAAGTGGCTTTGTGGCTTGTTTTCCACAAAACCCAGTGCAATTCTGGAGGCTCTCAGGGTGCATTTCACTTCTCTTTGAATGTTTGGCTGTATGCAGAGCTGTTGTTCTTGTGGAATCAGTCTGCTGTATTGGAAAAATTGTCTGTATTTAAATCCTGAAATGCTAGTTTAAAATATTGCACTTCACTCGTTCTTGTAACACACAAATCACCATTTGCTGGTCAAAGTTTATCTGACTTTCAGTAGTTACAGAGGTTTTGAGTCATTTAGGTGAAGTACCTTGTCATGGTAAGCCAAAGTTGTTAAAGTTGTTAAATGACCTCTGCTGTATCTCAGTGTCTCAGTCCAGACAAGATCATTTCCAAAATCACCCTAATTGCTTTTCAGATTCACAGCAATCGAGCAGCAGCTAAAACCAGGAGGAGGTAGGATAATTGGAAAGTGCAAGACACAGGGTTGTTACAGATGGAGAATGAAGCCAAGAGCACCCAGCATTGGGGTCCAGAGGAACAGTACCTGGATTGGGTAAAAGAATTAAATTTACAGTTTATATGATAGTACAGAGCTGAAAGTAAACTAATCACCAGGTAATAATGGTGTTCAAACCAGCCCTGCTTCTGCCTCAAGCTTCTCTGAGAAGCCATCTAGAGGTGTCAGCTAATCCATTTAGTTTAAGTTTTAGTATAATTCTGTATCTGCTAAATATCTAATAATATCTTACAAAGACTGGTGTTACTTCTGAGCAGGATGATAGGTGGCCTGTCTTTTCTTCTGCCATTTCTGAAAGAAGTTGTTTAGCCAAAAATTGTGCCAAACTGTTCCTCCTCATGAAGGAACTGTAGCAGATGCTGCAGTGCTATGCTTGTTGGCCTCAGATAGAAGGGGCTGGTTCTGTCTGCCTTGTGCTGTACTTGGGCCTTGGCAGGTTGGTTGTTAATCCTCCAGGGCACTTTCCTCCCTCCACTCCTAGCTGGTTCTTGTTGTTAAGTGATGGTTAAGAGTTGTAGCTGATAAAGACAGGAAGATTGTCTGCTGGCACCTGCTGTTAGGGAAGGAGAGAGATGTCCTCTGAAGAGGGGTTCCAGGATGTAGCTGCTGTTCCTAGGGTAAGCCTGAAGCATGTGAAAGGAGCAACAAGGATAAGATCTGTGAAAAGCTGGGTTGTTTACTTCAACTAAGTAAACAAAGGTTTGACTCTATTTACTGATTAAATTCGATTTATTTCAGGTGGGCAAGTGAGCTGTGCACAGAATCCCATTAGCAGGTAGTGGAAGCACAATTAATAAGAATGATTAAATGCTCTTTGGATAAAACCAGGCAAGATATTTTACACACACACCCATCTTGTTTTTCTCTATAGCCTCCATGGGGCTTAGAGGAAATTTCCATTTCTAAGTAGTGTAGTTCTGTAAGAGGCACCTTGGAAACAGGTAGAAGATAAAGAAACAAAACTGCAGAGATAACAGATCTGTTGTGCTGATTCTCCAGGGCAGGCTGACAGCTGTGGTTCAGGTGTCAGCCAGATGTAGGACTGTGAAGGAAAAGTGTTACCTGGGGTGCAACCTTAATTTTGGGAAAGCAGGAATTCAGCTCGTGTGGTCAGCAGCAGTATTTATGCATATGCTACATGTGTTCTGAATTAAAGTGCAGTCTTCCCTCTCCTCACATTCCTGAAATCCCAGAGCAGAGATTTGTCTGTATTTTTCTCTAAAATTTGGCTGTAAAACAGTTACAGGGGGAGAGGACAGATTCAACCTGGTGCTTGGCCCTGAGAAGCTGTGGCAGCTGTTCACACATTCCCTCCCTTCTGCTGCTCCCTTGCACAGCTCTGCTCAGCCGTGGGCGCAGCTGGCGTGGGCGGCCGTGAGGGGCAGCGGCTCTGACTGCACCAGAGGTGCTCTGCAGACTGAGAGCAGGCATTAAATGCATCAGAGATTATTCCTGCTATTTTTGGCATCTTCTCCTGATCTGGGAAACCAAGGGAGCATTATGGAAGAAGCGTTTTCTGTGTGTTTGCCTTTCCTGCCCCCATGGCCGGCTGTCCAGGGTCCGAAGCTGACAGCAGCACCAAGGTGGTTTGAGTTTCCTCCCCTGTGTACAATGGCAGCCTTTGTTCTAAGACTGAGGTGCTTTTTTTTCAAGTTTTCCATGTTTGTTTGACAGGAATTTTCTGCTGCAAGTTCTTCTGATGCTGTTCCAGTTTTGTTCCTCTGTCTGTTATCCAGTTAATGTTGGTCAGCGCTGTGCCATGTCCATGAGCCTGTAGTGTGAGGTTTGGTGGCAGAGGGACCAGGTGAGCCCTGGCAGGGCAGTGTGGCAGGAGGGCAGTGCAGCTGTGGCCTGTGATGGCAGTGGGGTCCCTGCAGAAAGAGGGGGTGCAAGGGGAGGCACAGGAACTCCTGAGCAGGGAGGGGAGATCCCAAATGTAGAATCTGTTGCTGCATTCCTTGTGGGCTGGACCTTGATTTGGTTTTATTTAGCAAAATCTTGGGGAACTTAAAGGTCCCATTCATTATTTACATGCTGTGTCTTTGTACTGTATTGTTATCTTCATTGCATATTTTGTATTAATTATAAACAAATTCCTGTTGCCTAAAACGGTTCTTGCATATTGATAGCAGAAGATTTAATAAAAATTGCAGCTCCCCTCTTGATATTGGCCATTCAATTATGACATTTGCATTCTAATCCTGTTTCAGATTGCACAGGGAAATCTAGTATTCAGAGTCTAGACAGTTACCCAGGTGGGATCTCAAATGATGAGGATCAAAAAAGCTAATAAACATGTTTATTTGTGTTGCCTGGACACTGCAGCTCTCAATCCAGTGGCAGCTCCTAGTAGGACAGACAGAAATTCTCCTTTTCCATTAAATGGGCTATAATAAACACAGGTGGAAAATACTGGTGTGTACAGAAACTACATGGGTCAATAAATCGAGCAGAAAACATAAGACCTGTGCTTAGAATTGCAGAGAGGAGCTGTGCCTGCCTAGGCAGATGCTGACTGTGCTGTGGCCTGGCCACCAGCTGGCCCCACAGAACTGCCCTGGCCAAGGGGCAGGGTCATCTCTCTGCTCTTCTCATGCCCATACAAGTTTTGTAAAATCAAGCTGAGGGTAGGGAAAAGCAGTAAAAAACTTTATTCCAGCCGTGAAAACATGAAATGTTCTGAAAAGCATGGGGCAAAGAGGCAAGTCTGCAAAAATGGATGGCAAAACCTGAGTGAGGTGGGAAGACTTATTCCCTTTTGGGTCCTGTGCTGGGAGTGCTGTGTTCACCTTGCTGGGTTCTGTCCTGAGGGCAGCAGTGTGAGCAGCCTCTGTTACAGCAACAGTGTTTTGCATGGCTCAGAAGTCTCAAGTGCCAAATATATTTAGCCAGCTAACTAATTAGAATAACTTATTTTTGCTTCCAGTATATCAACAGTGTTTTCAAAGGTATTATGGATAAAAAGCACTGCCTATTCCTTGTCTTCCCTCCTTCCCTTGGCTGCATGAAATTGGGTAACTGGTCAGAAGTGTTGTGCAGAAGGCTGAGCCACCTGGCAGTGCAAGCCCGCACTGGTGTCTGATTCTCAGAGTTCTGTGGGGATGCTCCCTTAACAGCCTCTCCAATGTAGTACTGGGGACTTGATGAGATTGGCTGCTTCGTAGAGCTGCTTTGGACTCTTTAATCCTCTTCCCTTCCCAAAAGCTCCTGCTGGCAAGAGCTGCATCCCTGCTCTCCCTGTCCTTCTGCAGGGTAGAGCTCAGGCTGGAGGGGTGGGTGCAGGTGCTGGGAACCCCTGACATGCTGTGGCTCTGCAGGTGGGAACAGCACAGCTGTGTCCATCCTGCTATCATAAGGACAGGAGAAAAGAGTTCCCATTGAGGGAGATGTATCTGGTGCCAAATTCCAGCTGAGAGTGAGGCTTTCTTCTTGCACAGTGCCTTGTTCCTGAAAGTGTGATGCAGAGACTGCAAAAATGAAAGAGAAGGTTCCAGCTGTCTGTATTACACTGAGGATGTGGAGAGCCAGGTTAGAAAACACCTGCTGTTTCTGTCTTGTCTTTAGTGAAACATTCTCTCTTCGTGCTTTAATCTTCTTAAAAGGAATTGATTGTTTTTTTATTTGGGATCACTGGAAAATTAATGTCACTGTTACTGTAGAGTGAGCACTGTAGTATCTTCACATAATGTGATTTAAAATTTAAAGCTCTCTCAGCAGGGGAAGGCTCTGTCTGTGTTGGGACCAGGAGCTGCTCCTTGGCTCATTCCTTCAGCTGCAGCTGCTGGCTCCCTGCCTTCCCTTTTCCTTTGCTCTTCCAAAGGGTGATTCTCACCATTTCCTCTTTGCAGACTTTTCCCCTTGATACAGTGTCTTCATTCCAATGCTAAACTAACTTGTGAGTGCCTCTTGAGGAGGAAATAGGTGATGTGAATGCTTTTTATTTATTTAGTTAAAGGTCCATGGGGAACACAATGTGCAGAGAGCATTCTTGTGTATGCTGGAAACTGGAAGAGGAAGGAAGGAAGGGTTTTTTGCAGGAGAAAAATAGGCCAAAATCGTACTTTCTGTTATGATTAATAGGTTTCTCTTTTGGGCTTTGACTATTGTGTTTGTATTCAAATGAAGTGGTTTCCAGGGGCACTTCCAGGAATAGATGTGGGGAGCGGATAAAAGCCCTTTCCATAAAGGATGTTCAGAATGTGCGGAACTGAACTGTATGTTTGTGGGTCTTGTCTTCTCCTGTCACCTGGAGCCTGTGTGTCTCCTCCATGTGTGGGGTTCAGAGGATGGGGATTCTCATTTCTCAGCATTCAGGATGTGTCAGTGAAGTACAAGGTGCTGAAGATGCCCGCACACCACATGGAGCTTGGTGCTGGTGGCTGCGTGTCTGTGCCCTCCTTCCAGAGAGCTGAATCAGGCAGGCACGGCTGTCCTGGGCCAAGCAGCCTTGTGGGCTGGGAAGGTCCCAGTCACAGTCGTGCTGTGTCCAACTCCCTCTGTCATCAGGCAGTAAAGAAAGTAATTAGATGGTAATTCTGCAAAAGCAAGACTTAATAGTGTACAGCATGATTTAGGTGACACTTCACACTCTGCTGGGAGGACTTGTGCTTGGTGGCTGCTGCATGTTGTTAGTTCTTTGTATTTTCTTTGATTTAAAGCTTCATGCTTATAATCTAGTTAACACTGAATTGGGTTTCCAGTACAGTGGCTTGTTTGGTTCAATAAGAACACATTTATACTAAAGGTTAATGAAAAGCATTTTGCTTTCATTGAATTCATTAAAAGGGGTTCTACAATCAAGACTTACTAATGGAAAAGAGATTAAATATTCATGACGCTAAATTTCTCACATCATTTCTGATTTTCCTTAATCTCTGCCTTCCTGGATTAGAGTCCAAAAGTGCCTGAATGCTCTAATGAGTTCAAAAATTAATTAAAGATTTCTCCTGTTTAAGTAAAAAGAGTCCCCAGATGTATACCTAACATATCTTGAGTGCAAGTCTCTGTGCTATTGTGGACAAAGAGAGAGTGATGAGGTCCTAGCCAAGAGAGCCAATCTCAAGTAGCAGTACTGGTTCTTAAAGCACTTTTAAAGAATACAAATAATGCTTTATCCTCTTTATTTGTGCTATTGAAACAGGTTTGAACGAACTCAAAGTGCAGCAAAATTTGCATTAGAAAGGTGTTAGCTGTCTCAGTGGATGTGAGTGGAGAAAGAAGGCTCAGCTCCTGGCTGCATCTTTGTGTTGTGTTTCATTGCAGCTTGAGTTTTCAGTACATTTTGGGCCCTGCTAGTGCTGGATGTTGATATTGGACTTGTTGACATGAGCTGATGAGAGAGGAAGTTGGTTGCTTCTGTGCTTTGTGAGCCAAGGCTGAAAAGGAGGGTCCTGAGAAAAAGTATCTGGTTATAAGTAGTTAAGAAGTAGTATTTGGCCAAGTCCAAGGGGTCAGCCTTGCCTTACTAGTAGTGATCAACCCTGTTCTCCAAAGCAGTTCAGTTTAAAGCTCAGAAGGTGGTGACAATGAGGGGTACACCCTGGTGGGATTCACAGACCAGACTGCTGTGTTGGGTGGCATTGACCGACCATGACCAGAGAAGCCAGAGTGCAGTAGTGTGACCTGCTGTCCCCCAGCATGAGGTGAGGGCAGCTGTGTCAGCTGTGCCTGTTTGTGCTGGCTCAGTGACGGGCATTGCTGTCTCTGTTCCTGCAGGCATACTTCCGTCAGGGCGTGGCCCTGCAGTACCTGGGACGCCATGCAGATGCGCTGGCCGCCTTTGCCTCGGGGCTGGCGCAGGATCCCAAGAGCCTTCAGCTTCTGGTCGGCATGGTCGAGGCCGCCATGAAGTCTCCCATGCGAGGTAAGCACACGGGGTTCTCGGGGGGGGACCTGCTGCTGAGGTAGCCACAGGTGGCAGCTTCAGTCCCAGCATCTGGATAGGAGAACCTGGAGGCCTGAAGGGAAAGATTTCCAGGTTTGGCTTCTCTTCTGAGTCAGGAGGATGTTGCACAATGCTGTCCCGAGGGAGACGCAGTGATAACCACGGAGTCGAAGCAGGAAAAGAGGAAGTTTAATTTTTTCTACAACTTATATAGATTTCTAAAAAGAAGATCAGATTGGAAGACTGAGGTTCAACCTCTTCAACTCCACTGGTCTTAGAAAGTGTCCATCAAGATTCCTTTCACAGAAAGGAATCCAAAAATATGATAACAGTTCTGTAAACATTACTTTGTTTACTTGAAATTTCTGACTCCAAGGCTGAAGGCTGGAAAACAAGGTGACAGGAGGATGCCAAGAATGGACCCTGAAGTTACAGGAGGAACAAAAACCATCCTTCTGGTTGAGTGGGACAGTATGATGGTGATAGCCAGCTTGAGGGGCACTGGAGATGGATCAGATGGGTTTGTACAGCAGTTCCCATGGAGTCCTTGTTAATTTTTCCTTTCTCCAGTATCAGTGCAGGCAGAAGTATGTGCTGCTGTGGCCCTGGCTGCTGTTGTTACTGGAAGAACTTCCCACAGTGTTTCAGTTGGGAGCAGCACATCTGAAATGCCCCAAGCCAGTGTTTGCCCAGAAGAGCACATCAGCAGCTTTCTGTGGTACTACTGTCTCTCAAAACACAGCATTCCAGAAGGCAAAAAGGCTGCTCTGCTAATTCACTTCTGTTCAAGCAGTGTTTGAAATCACAGAGACCTTGAAGCCATATGAGCTGTGCAGTGTTTTGCCTCTCTTTCATCATGTCCTCGTTTCCAAGATTTTTTTCTCTAGAGGAAGGGGGTTGTCTCCTCCTAGCTCTGTTTCTCTTGCAGGCTTTGTGCTGCATTGCCCTAATGCTGTTAGTCAGGAGGGAACATGGCAATTGTCATCCTCAGCAGATGGTGCTGGGGGCCACAGGGCTTAGGAGCCAAGGAGCACTGAAATGAAAAAATATCCTTGTTGGTATTTCCTTTTTTACAGTGTTTTTCTCCATCCCCCAAAACAAATTCATCTGGAAGTTTCTATCCTATACAGCAGTTACCTGGTGAATGCAATTTGATTTGCTACCCAAAGGTACTAACACTGCTGCCTATGTGGTATTTTGTGGGAGCATCCCCAAATTTGGCAGGATGATCTCTGGCCGACTGCCCTGCAGCTGTGTACTGACTGTGCTCCCTGCTGCAGTTAGACAAATCGAAGCAGTTGGGCAGGTCCAGTGCTATTATGCCACAGGAACACTGTCTCCTGCAGGAGGAGCAGCTTCTTTCTGCAGTTTTGGTCACCTTTTTTAGCACACATCATGTGCTTGGATATATGGACAGGCACAGACTTTGCAGACGTTCATCTGAAGGTTTGTGCTGAAAGAGCAAAAACTCTGGTGCTCTCAGACACTGCAGATGGCCCATTTCCAGTTTCCTACAAAATTCCACAGATATCTTCTGTATGCTTTCTGCCATTAGGCCAGACTTCAGAGCTCAGTATGAGACTGCTCTGTGCTGAGTCTGCTCTAAGCTCTATTTTATGCTGCCTTCCTGAAATGATTCCTGCAAGGCAGACAGCAGCTTGCCAGGTGATCTGTCTTGATATGCCAGATCTTAGATGGTACTTTTGAGCACCAAGCTCCCTTCATAAATCTTTATTGGATTTGGGCTTTCTGGCCCTTATGTCATGTATCATTTGTTCACAAAAAAAAACCAAGATGAGCTGTGAAGGTGATTCCTGATGCAAATAACTTGGTTTGCTGAGTACCTCTCTCTCCGTTCTTGCACTTCAGAGTCCCTGGAGCCCACCTACCAACAACTGCAGAAGATGAAGCTGGACAAGAGCCCCTTTGTTGTGGTGTCTGTGATTGGCCAGGAGCTCCTGACTGCTGGCCACCACGGGGCCTCTGTGGTGGTGCTAGAGGCTGCCCTGAAGATTGGCACGTGCAGCCTGAAGCTGCGGGGATCGGTGTTCTCTGCGCTGAGCAGCGCGTACTGGTCCCTCGGGAACACGGAGAAAAGCACTGGATACATGCAGCAGGACTTGGACGTAGCCAAGAGTTTAGGTAAGAATCCTCCTTTCACTCCTGGAGTGCTGGGTTGGGACTGGTGAAACAAATCAAGAGCTAGGTTAGTTTTCACAAGCTACTAAATCCAGTCTGAAGCTTCTGAAATGTGCAGGCTGCAGGTTTGTGCATCCCTGTTTGCCTGCCTATGTGAGGAGGCAACTGATCAATGGATGTGCTAAGGTTTTACAGGGTCTTCTAATTACCTGCTGTCATGTATGTGAAAACTGCTCTTATTCCCTGTGTAGACTTGGGCTCAAAACCTTACATGAGTCTTAAATGAAGCCATCTGCTTTTCCAAGTATTTGATGGATAAAAGTACTTGCTCTGAGATTCTGGGGCAGTAGCCAGGGAAGGAACAAATCAGTAGTGACACAATGATGAACAAAGAGTGTTAAAAAATAAACAAATTCAAAAATCCCTCTTGAGTACAGTATATTCTGCACAACAGTGAGAGAGCATTCACCTTCATGGGGTGCTGTAGGAGAGCAGACAGGTGTGAGACAAAGCCTGGAGAGACAATGCCCAAAGGCTCAAGCCAGGACTGTTCACTGAGAGCACAGGAGCTGCTCTCTTGGAGATGGTTATAGATGTGCTTTGTACATCTGAGCTGAGCTGTGCTGCAGAATTGCTTTCTGGAGAAAGCTGGCATGCTTTGTGTTTGTTCTAGGCCTTGGCCATTGACTGACCTTCACAATGTCAAGCAAGGAATAAACAAGGAGGAATGGAAAATTGCCAAGTGTTAGGCCACGGAAGAAAGTAAAACAATTCTAAAAATAAGATTGATGACTATTGTAGAAGTTTCTGAAGGCCAGCAAAGAGGGAAGTTTGGCTGTGTATTAAACATAAAGATGAGTTTGTTCTAATGCTGGTTCTCACACCAGAGCATCACTTGTACCCCATGTTTCAGTCTTCCACTGGATGCTTCCAGCAGTGCCTGTATTAGCTAATCTTTGTTTTGTTTGCATGTGACACAGGTGACCAGACAGGAGAATGCCGAGCTCATGGAAATCTGGGCTCTGCATTCTTCTCCAAAGGAAATTACCGGGAAGCCCTTACTAACCACAGACATCAGCTGGTGCTTGCCATGAAGCTCAAGGACAGAGAGGTAGGAAGCTTATTAAACAAAGCTGGTAGTCTGCACTGCATGGTTTTCCAGACAGATCTGAACATATCAAAAAGCCTCGTCTGTCTTCCCTGTTTTACCCCAAGAATTTGGAAGCTGTGACTTCTCCTCCTGGGTGTCCACTTGCCTTTTGTTAAGGAAAGTCTTTGTACCAGTAGATATGATACAAGGGGCAGGATGCTTGGGTTGTCCATGTCCCTCCCCTGTCTCTGGGCTCTGGGCAGGTCCTTCTGCTTCCCTCTCCCTTACCTTCCATTTCCTACAGCACAGAGGCTCTGGGCTCCAGGGGTGGGAGCTGCTGCTGGGTCAGTGTCAGTACCACGTTGCTGCAGCTGAGCCTCGCTGTCCTCTGCACATTTCCCAGTGTTAGAGGTGCTGCTGACCTGGACTCTGCTAAACTGCATCCTAAATTGTGCCTTTTCCACACCAGAAACGGGCAAGATCCCTGTCCCCAATGTTTGCATAAAAGACACTTAGTCTAAACACCAGTGAAAACAGAAAGAACGCATGCAAACCTGAAAACAAATTGTGCAGGATCTGCTTTGCTTTGACCATTCAATTCCTGACCACTCAGTTATGCTGGGCTCCCTGCCAGTGCAGGGAAGTGGTCTGCACAGACTGAGGAGGCTGTCCCAAGGGATTTCTGCTGAAAGTTCACTGTAAGGACAGAATAATATTTTAGTGCACAGATACAAAACCTGTGCCCTTCTCCTGGGATTCCCCTCTACTCTGAGTGGGAAAATGGGGACTGGTGGTTGCATAGCAGGCACAGGGAAGAGCTAGAGGCAGCAGGGCAGGTGAGAATTCACATAAGCACAAGAAGTTTTGGGGGAGATCTAAAAGCTGAGGAAGATCGGTTTCCCACTAGTAAGTTATGGAAAAGATCTGCTAGAATTTGCAGAATGCTTTACTGCTTTAGTAACTTAATTGGTAGGTTAAATATCAAATAAGCCTTGGAAAAATGCATCTTTCAGTAGGTTGTGGAAGGACTGTGGCTGGGGGAGGGACTTCCTAGACATTTCCTTGATTTTTTTACCAGCTGGAAAACCTCCTGAATCACTCTTGATTTCCTTGTTTCTGTTCATGAAGAGCAGAAAAGCTGTTATTTGTCATTGTTTGCACAGTTTTCTTGATCAGGGTCCCTGTTGCTGCTGACAGGGTAACCTTTATGGCTGCTGCTCTTCTGTGGGATTTCTTGCCCAGCACATCCCCAGTTGTGGGGTCTGGAGGCAGCAGCAGGGGATTTGATGTGCTGGCATGAGCACAGCATCCCCAGAACCCCAGGCTGTGGCCTGAGATGTGGGGCTGGAGCATTTTGCCTGGTCTTCAGCCCACTGATTTAAACAGATCTCACTGGGGGGAGCCCAGGGAATGAGGGCTAATCGTAATAGTCCTTAGTTCATGACACATCTGGACACATAATTAACAGTTATTGACAACAAATGACTACTTGGTTTAGCAAGAAAGCTGAGCTTCTTGGATTTCCTGTAGGATGTAACCACAGGAAATTAATTTGGCGCTTTCTGATGACATCATCTTGACCACAGAGCTTCCTCTGAACAAAAAGCTGTTTTTCTTGGCCTCCTTTGCAGACATTTTTATAATGCAAATGTTATAAAGTTGCAGTAGGGCTGATGTGAATTCCAGCAGAAGGGAATTTGGTGTGTGACTGTAGTGAGGTAATTGTTTTACCCCTGACTGTACAAAGAATTGGCAGAAAAGGTAAAAAGTGCTCCTTTGTAAGGGATGCTGCTGTCTTCAGAGGGGCTGTCAGGTTCTGAGGCTGCTGGAGCAAATGTTTGTAGGGTATTGCTGCCCATAAATGGAGGAGGAGGTTGCAGAGGGTCTGTCTGGAGCATTCAGGTCTGTCCTCCCCCATGCAGACCTGGAGAAGGGGAGGTGTCAGCTGAGCAGGGAAACATCTCAGCTGCTCACAGGGACACAAGATTTTACATGTTTTTCTTCCTTGGCACAGAGTGTGCAGCTCCTGTTACAAACAGGTTATGTGTCCAGGCAGGCCATTTGCTGTTTCAGTCAGTGTGGGGAGGAGTTTGAGCTGTTCTGTTGTTCTTCTGTCCAGAGAGAGCTTGGGGCAGGTGTCGCTGGGATTTGGCATACCTTTAGTATCTCTAAAGGGGAATTTGGGGGGTTGAACACCTGTGTGGGTTTGCTCTGTGCAGGTGAGGGGGAAGACTGGTTCTTAGTTCAGATGCTGTGAAGGGCACCGTGAAACAGCCACCTCAGGTAAGGAATGAGTTGGATTTTTTGAGCAGCTGCAGTGGCTGATTAAGAAATTCAAGTGAGCTAGCTCTGAGGATGTGCATGTCCCTGCCTCAGCTGTGGCACTGGTGGCAGGGTGCACATCGCTCATCGTGTGGCCCCATGGCAGCAGAGCAAAGTGTAACCATCCCATCCTGAGTGGGAGGGTGCTGCACAGCCCATCTGAACTCAGAGGGAACACCTGGGCAGGGGGCTGCAGGACCCTGGCTCAACACATGTGTGCACCTCAGGAGCTGATCTTCGGGCATCTCTCTTGGCACTGGCTCTAACTAAGGCCCACAGAGGTGGAAAATAAAACTTCCCTGGGCTGATGAGGCCCCTAGGTAGAGGCTTGTCTTTTCTGTGCTCATTCAGAGCTGGCTGCAGGCTGTTGGAGTTCACCCACTCCTGTCCTAAAGCAAGTGCAGGGTTAAGTGCCACTGAACAGGAATGAGAGGGTCCACTCTGAGCAGACCTGGCTGCAGTGGAGTGAAATGTAGTCTTTACTTCCTTGCTGATTGATAAAGATGGATAATGAGTCACAGCCCTGTTCTAGAGCAGCAGCAACCTCATGTTCTTGTGCCATGTTCTGTGCTCTCTGGGACTGAGATGTCAGCACATACTGTCCAGCAGTTCACGTGCTGAGGAAATCCCATTCTGGTAGCTTGGGCTGCTGCTCTTTTTTCCAGTCTCTGCTTAGTGTTCATGAAAGCACTGCGAGTTGTACAAGGAGAGGTTCCCTAAAGCAGCAGCCAAGGTACTGGAATGTACTAGAGGAGGAGTGGCAGATTAGCAGGGAAGAATGCATCATGTTATTTCAGCTTGTCTATTTCTTGTCACAAAGGCTGGCTCTGATGAGCAGCAGAAGCTTGCAGCCTGTTTCCTCTCAGACTTGACTTCTCAGAGTGGTCTGCAGTTACACCAGCCCATAATGGAGGTGCTGAATGTTATGTCTATACTCTATATCTGAATTAATTGCTTTGGTTTTAACACCAAGCAACCTAATCTTCTGGAAACCATCAGGTAACCCATGTAGGGTAGGGTGTGTTGATGGCACATCACAGGCTGTGATTTAGACAAGGATTATGCAGCTGACAAGCTATGCCAGGACCAGAGAAAGAATGAAATCACAATGTAAATGTTAAAGTTTTGATGCCTCTAACACCAGTCCCGTGTCCCTTTTCATTACTAGCTGCTCTTCAGGTGTCCAGAACTGTTTTGTGTTAGGAATTCTGTAAGACCAGAGTGCCAGTGTAGAGCCAATGATGTGTGATTTCTTGGGATAGCCTGGGGTGGCCCTTTTTGATGACCATTTTGAAGGCCCTGTGTTCCTTCCAGAGCATTTCAATTAGAGAAGTAGTACTTGAGTTTTGAGGCTGTGAGTGGCTGACAAGCAGAAATGGACAGGAAAGGAAAAGCTGTGGAGCCCCTTCTTGGGTCCAGTGTCCAAACCCTCACAAAGGCTGTGCTTGAATCCTGCCATGCAGAGACCATGGACACCACAGGAACTCTTCAGTGTAATATCTCCCTTCTCTCCTGGGCTCTCAGACGCCTTCGATTACAGCCCCACTGTTCAGAAATAGCAGGGCAGTATGGCAAGATCATAAACTAACCATCATGAAATGAATGCTTGTGCTGCCAGCATGGAGCTCTTGGTAAGCCTGCTGCTGCCAGAAAGCCACTGGGTGCTGGCAGCCCCTCTTTGTTGGCTGGCAGGCAGGCTTTGAGCTGAACTGTGCCTTTCCCTGGGGTGCAGCATCTCTCTTCACCATGCAGGAGTGAGCCGAAGGTGTTAGGTGAGAAAGAGGCTTGTCTGCACCCCTCAATTCTCCCTAGGGTTGGATGAAGGTGCAGCCGAGCACTTTCTGGTGCCCCTTTTCTCAGGAGTGTGGCTCAGGGAAGGGCAGAGAACTGAGGACAGACTGACAGGCTTTGTCAGTCCTGTCTTGCCCCTGAGTTGACTCATGATGACCAACAGCTTGCAGCAATCATTCCTGGCCTGGTTTTGAAGGGATTTTCCCTCACCTCCCTCTGGAAGCAGCTATTTGTGGAAGGAAAAGGTGCAGAGCAGCTGGCTCTCAGTGCCCTCTTTTTACTGATCCTTTGTATGAGCCTCTGGCTGCTGCCCTGGACATCTCCATGAGCATCTGTGGCTCTGGGAATTCTCTGCAGCAGGTGGGTGTGCTCAGTAACTGATGAGCCAGGTCTTGCTGTCTCAAGATGCTTTTTAAAACGATTGCAAATGTAAGGCAGAGTTAATGTTTGCAGCTTCAGCAGATTTTGTTCAGAAAGGCTGACTATTTGCAGGAAATGGGGATGATGAAGATGATAATTAGAACTGAATAGCTAAGTAGCACAGAAGAAGGATGATTATTAAGCAGGCTTTGGTGGGTTTTCTGTGTCACCTTGCTCTGGCATATCTATTAGGGTTGCTGTGTGGCAGGGGAAAAACCAGAATGCAGGAATTCCCAGTGGAAAGAGAAACCATGGGCTTGCAGCCTAGACTCCAGAATCCAGCTGGGTGCTCTGCCTCTTGCTGCAGAGGGCATTGCCATGGAGCTGGCTGCACCTGGAGCCATGGTGGGAGGGGTCACCAACCCCTCTGCATCTCTGGAGGAGGAATATTAGGGAGTGTGGTTACTGGGACAGACAGAATCCTTGGCTGGATTTTGTTGGGAATTTGAAGATTCTGCAACTGTCTGAACATACTTTGTGAACAGCTCAGCCACTGGTGGTTATTTAGGGTTGCAGTTTTGGTAGTTTTTCCCAGTCCCCTTCAGAGCAGTGAAACTCAGTATAAAGCTCTCACATTTGGTAAACTGCAGCTCCTTGCCGTCAGGCTGTGCAGATCAAATATCAAATTTCACCTTCTTTTTTTCCAGAAGGAGATGCAGAAGGAAAGATAGATCATTCCTTTCTAATGAAATCTGTAAATTCTGTAAAGCCAAGGTTTTCTGCCCTTTCCTGAGGGGAAGGGGAAATGCTTTCCAGGTGTCCCTCCAGCCCTGCTTTGTCTGTAAAGCCACATCTTCAGTGAATAGCAGGGCTGTACGGATTCAGCCTTTTCCCTGAACTTTTATGAATTCTGGTTTGGAGCAGCAGAATGGGGATTTTTTTTCTGTTCTTTTGAGTTAGATCTCATAGAAGATGTGCTCCTTATTGGCAGTCTTGGATGGAGTGTGGAGAATCCCATCCATTGATGAGCTGCAGCATGAGGAACCCATGGCAGTTGTCCCCCTGCCTGTGGGATGTGTGTGGTACTCAGCTATTCAAAGAGGTGGTCTGACCCTGGGGCTGCCACATTTTTCAGAAAGGAGAAATCTGAAAATCTTATGACCACAGTTGTTTTGTTATGTTTGCAAACAATCTGGAAAATGAGGACAGGATATAAATATCTCACAAATGAGAACTGGAAAGTCTCTTCAGGCTAAAGTAGTTTGTCATGCCTGGAAACATAGCCTAAGATGTCAGAGACAGGCTGTGATGAGGAAATGATTCCAGCCTCTCAGTGCAGACAGCAGTCTTGCTTTATTAAGGATCTAGGGCAGACTGCCTTGTGCCCTGGAGGAAGGCTGAGTGCCAGCTGCTAGGAGAACACTTAGCATAGGAGTTTATTTGGGAATTGTGGGTCCTCTAGTGCTACATTACAGCTTGCACTGAATCACCTATGTGGTTGAAAGGATGAATTCAGTGATGTGAATCAGCCTCAGTGCCTGACCTTCAGCATTTGGATTTGTACCCAAGAGTATAAATTTTTCGCCTTTCTCTTTCTGTCTTTAGCAGGTTTTTTTAGAGTCAGCTTGACAGGATTCATACAGGTTTGTCTGGTTCAAAAGTGATAGTATTAAGCAGAACGAAGAGAAATCTGACCGGTGCAGGAAATTTGGGAATGCACTAAAAGGCCATATGCTTTGTTTTGTTTGGACTTGTGACTCAAGAGGGAAATGTAATACTTCCTGAGGATCTCCTTTAAATGTCCCCATTTGACCTCCACAGCACATGGATTTTAGCTAAAAGAAATGCAGTCTTCTGGTTTTACTTTCACAAAGCTCAGCACGCTGCTGAGGCCTGGACCTGGCTGCAGTAAAAGAAATGAAGCAGAAAACTCATGCAAGAGCTGCAGCTGCAGCACTCTCTGGGTTTTCAGGAGGCCCACCTCAGCCAGGGCTTTTCTCCTCTGTGTTGAGTGTGCAGTGAGGGGATGTCCAGCTTAGGAGCAAGGGTTGGCACAGGGCAGCACACTGCTGTAGGAATTGATGCTTTCTTTGCCTGCTCTGAACTTGTTAGACCCAATTTTGTGACTTGCTGGCTTATTCTTCCTGGCTGACTTTGACCAGGGTATGAGTCACTGCTCAGGGTCACTGCCATGGAGGAGCTTGTGGTTTTAAATGAGGAATACTTACATCACCACTAAAAATGTCGAGTCAGCCATCCTCCCTAAAGTGATTGTTCACAGGAGCTTTTCAGGCTATGTCCAGAAAGTGACCAAATTTGGGCTACTTGGGGTAAAGATAGATCAGCCCCAGGTAATGTGTAGGTTCAATGATGATATTTCCTTTGTAGTATTCTTGGGCTGGTGTTTTTTGTGAGATTTCTTTCTGGAATGAGTGGAGCTTTGCAGAGCCCACCCAGAAAGGCAGCCCACTCCCCCAGGTCCCCAGCAGCGCATGGTGAGGGCTGTTGCACCAGTTCCCACAGTGAACATGATCAGCCTGGTCAGTACAGGCAGAGTTACTCCTGAGAAATGGAGTGGAATAGTTGTTGCTTCAGCTTTCCAGCAAAACCCTGCTAACTTGGTTCAATTTATTTGCAAAACTGTTCTGTTAAGGGTGTAGCTCAGGTTTACTTTTAAAAGTGCTCTAGGCAGAGCTAGGCACCCTGCTCCTAAATGATGATGGAGGAGATAAAGTCAGTGGATTTTCCCCTGGAATGGAGCAGCATTATTTTGATCTCCAAATGAGCAGCTGAAAGTCAGTATTCCCCTTGAAGAGGAGTGACTCTGAATGGTCTGGCAGTCAAACCCCCAGTGTTGCTCAGGTTTGCTGGGATTCACCTACTTTGTGTGATACTTTTGCGTGGAACAGGGAGAATGAGAAGTTCTCTGAAACATTAACAATTTCTTGAGCAAGTAAGAACAGAGAGGGCTGAGAGCAGATTGTCAGCACAGTCCATGGCAGACTCTGTTGTGAGCAGCAGCTCCGTGACATTTGCAGAGCTGTAGATTTTACCCACTAATCAAGTGGGGACTGGGACCATCTCTTTATGCTGTGTATTTTGAGTCTTTCTATTCTATCATTAATTCTTTGTTGTTCTCTTTCTGTTATTAGTTACAAAGCTCCTTTCAGACTTTCAGATACTAGTGCTTCTGTTCCATGTCTTTGGCTTTTTTGGGGTTTACTCTTTGGTAGCTTCTTTGTAAAAGACTGAGACCTTCTACAAATAAATAGGGATATTGATTGGCAGGGGTATTGATTTCAGGGTTTTTTTTTCCCCAGGAAATAATTACCTAAAAGCAAATCCATTCCTTCTTTCTGCATGCTGATCGTGTGTAAGAGGGGAGGATATTGCCTGCTGCTTCCTTTCCGATTTTCAAAAGCATGGCACACAAAGGAAGAAGCTAGATGTGCTGCTGGAACATCTGCCTCAGCTTTAAGAGAAGGGAAAAGGACAGGTTTTAATTTTGATGGGGCACCTGCTCTGTTTGAATATGAGATTTGTCATAGTGCATAAATCAGGCATTGTCCAAGCCAGGCTGAGGCATACCTGCAGATTCTGAGGAAATTATGAAGAGGCTTAATAGAGGTAGAGATAAAGCACAATTTACAGCAAATGATGATTTTAGCAGGTCCCAGAACTACCCCCATCACAGTGCTGTCCTGCTTGTTTGCACAGCAGTTACTTGGTCCTTACCTGTAAAACAAACAGCTCCTGCAGAGAAAGAGCTGGGATGTGTCCTTAGTGTCAGTTCATCTGTGCCCTTCCTACCTGGAACAGTTACAGCAGTGTAGGGCACAGTGAGGTTTTACCCAGAGCTCTCAGCCTGTGCTTTCAGAGCTCTGCATGTGTGTCTGTTCTGGAACAATCTGCTCCCCTCAGTACCCTCAGGGCACTCTCAGTGAGCCAGCACACACATTCAAGGGCATGCAGGTGAGGGGTGATGATGGGGTGTGGATGAGGAGGTGCACTGGCTTTCAGAGGTGCTGCTGCCTGCCCCCAGTACAGCTGTGATGAATATGCGTGGTGATCTGCTGGATACAGTTCTACTACATCTGTAGGATGAAGCTGCTGTTACTCTGTGCCCAGAGGGAGAAGGGAAGTTGAAAGAAGCAGCATGCAGTGGGGCATGCTCCATCTCTGATCAGTCTTAATTAGTGTCTGTGTTCAGGGATTGAGGGTACCTTACAGTGAGATACCAGGCAGAGCATTTTCACCTCACCCATATAGAGTGTTCTTATTTAAGCAGGCTGTGCAGTCAGGTGAAGACTTGTTTAAATGTAACATCATTGGGAAATCACCATTCTCTGGCAAGGGTGAAATACCCAAGGAATGCATCTCTCCAAATTGCCAGGTGCCATTCTGTGATGCACATCTGCTTAACATCAGACTCTGCCTTACTCAGCTGAAAAACCTGAGCTGGCTGTTGCTTCTGAGAGAAAGAGAGCACTTAGAAACCTTTTTCAGAACTCCCTTCTGTGCCTCAGCTCAATGGCAGAAGAATCTGCTTTCTATTAAAGTGATAAATTGCTTAATTGGAGGTGTAAGCAACCCCCACTGTAAAATTTGTCTTTGTCAGATACATAAAACATTGATTTTCTTTGTTTGCTGTTGCAAACCCCCTGTGGTATGGAGCTGTAGTCTCACATCACCCTGCTACCAAGCAGAGGTGTGTGCTAGCAGAGATGGAGTCTGTTGCCATGTATCAGCAGTGTGCTCTCCCTGCCACAACCGGGCTCTTCTGCCAGTGACGTGGGAGCTCATCATCCCTCTTGGCCCAGTGTGTGAGCCACTTGGGGTTCCCAGTGCATCCTGTAATGTGGAGGATTTTATTAAATACACAGTCACGAATTTATATTCTGGAATCCTATTCCTAATCCTCTGAAGTGAGTCCTGGAGTCACCCAGCAGATGTTATCACCAAAGTGTTCTTAAACACTGCTGTAAGGGCAAGCTCCCCTTACTGCCCCCAGAGCACACAGAGCACTGATGGTTATCTTGTTGGAGGATTGCTGCTGCAGGAATCAGCCCCAGCCTGAGGAAGCCAGAAATGCTACAGGCTGTCCTCATGTAGATTCCCTGAGGACTGAGAAGTGCTGTTCTCAGATCAGGTAACAGTGGAAACTGCTGCAGAATAAAAGGTGAGGACCATTGGAATGAAGGACACATCAGAGGGTAGGGGTGGCCTTCTTGCCTTGTCTGTCTGGGTGAGCAACAGCCTGGCCTCTAGAAACAGCCCCAGCTTTCTAACCATGTTGTTTCTCATCTATTCTTTACCCTTTGTTTTCTACTTCTCTTTTTGTCTCCATCAACTTATTTTCTTTTCTGCTTCACTAGTCTTCCTGCCACATCCTGGTTTAGATAATCCAGCCCTGGGCATTCAAGCATGTCAGCCAAGTGTTTTTGCATGCTCTGAGAATGGTTGCCAAGCTTGTACCCTTCATTCTAGGTCTTTAATGTGAGCCTGGGCATACTCTTGGGCAAAGGGATTAGGAGTCCTAAGAATAAACATTTCCAGCCTCACAAATTTCAATTCCTATCATCTGCTTCCCATTCTAGGAGACATCCTAAAGATTTCTTCCCATGTGCGGGATACACAGTCCCTGCTTCTGTCAAGTTTTTCTTGTGCACACACAATCTGAGATCTGCTGCTTTCCATTTGTGCCTCTTTTCCCCAGCCATAGCCCATTAACATCATCTGAGTCTTTGCCTGATGGCTCTTGGCCAGAGCTCATCTCCTCAGCAATCTGCACGCATGGATGTCCACTTTTTTTTTATTTTAGAAGCCCCAGGAGACACCAGATTTCACTGACTCCTTGTTTTCCAGAAAGACATTTCTATTCTCTTCCCAGCAATAACAGAAGTTCTGTTGCTGGTGGTGGCTGGTCTTCCAGAATTTCTGAACTTGCAGGCTGGATCAGTTCTCATAGCATTGTACTGGGCTTGACTTGGCCCAGGGGGTGCTGCTGCCTCGTTCCACAGCAGTGGGCACGTTGCTTCCTATCAGGATGAAGGGAGCTCTGATGCATCTTGGGGCCTGTAATGGGCCCCACTCAGGACTTTGGTCTGTGGAGGACGGCTGCATATATCTGGTTTTTTTCCCTTTTCTTCCCTACTTAGGTTGCAAATGACTCAATACTCTGTATATATTAAGCTTCATGAAGATTTGTGTAAAAACGGATTCAAATTCAGAGCAAGAATTTTTGTGTTGGTTTTGTAGCAGACTCCAAACAGGCCCCCTCAAACCCTCTAAGAGCTCTCTCTCATGGTGTCAGCCAAGAATTTATGTCACTGTGCTGCTGAAGAGCCTGTCCAGGGCCAGACCACCCCAATTCTGAGGCCACTCTGACCAGCATGGAGCAGGACCCAGTCCCAGCTCTGGCTGTGGCCACACCAGTAGCAGCTGCTCTGGCCTGCTGAGGAGGGGCTGAGGCCAGGACTGCCCAGGAGCCATGAGCAGCAGCCCTTGGCCGGCTGCTGCCCTCACCCTGACAGCTCCTTTTGGGAGGTTTGGAATTGGGTCACAGCAGCAGCTGGGTAGCAAAGGATGTGCACATGTAGGAACTGCAGAGTCGGGGTCAGCAAGCTGCAGCAGACAGCCTTGCTGAGGCAGCAGGTGTGTGAGGAACACATCCCTGCCCTTGGCTCCTTGCCCTGCTGACTGGTTGGGATCTCTGGCTCTGCCAGGTGGAAGGCAGGTCTGCATCTTGGGAGATGCAGGGGGCAAAAGAGTCTGATTCTCAGATAATTTCTCTTATTAAATACAGCTGTGTCTCGGTGGTAGCAGCTCAGGTTTTCACAGAGCTATATTTAGGTAAGGTGTGCCTAAGGGACAGAGGCTCCAGCTACTGAAGTGCTGTTGTCTTTACTGCATGCCCAAGGTTGTATGGGGCTCAGGACCCTGATACTGCACAATAAGAACTTTGCTCTTTGGAGCATGGTGTGCTTGGTGAAGCAGAGGTATGGAAGGATGTTGGTAACTGAAGCAATCATTCTCTCTCTCTCCTCAATAGTCTCTGCATCTTGGCAGTGCTGTCCTTCCCCTCTGCCAGGTACAAACACACACTGCACATGTCAAAGAGAAAGAAATGGTCCAACCCATGTCCTCCTGAGTCAACCCCATCCATTCCTGCTGCCTCACATAAGCTGCCCTGAGCGGTTTAGAACTGCACAGAGCAGGTTTTCTAGTTGGTAGTCACATTCTTTTGCCAGGATGGCCTCTCATGGTTTTGATTTCTAGGACTGGGGCCATCTGACAAGTTGCCACGAATGCTTGTACTTACATTGTCTCTCTTACCCCTGCAGGCAGCATCCTCAGCACTGAGCAGTCTGGGCCACGTGTACACAGCCATCGGGGACTACCCCAATGCCCTGGCCAGCCACAAGCAGTGTGTCCTGCTCGCCAAGCAGTCCAAAGATGAGCTCTCAGAGGCACGGGAGCTGGGCAACATGGGAGCAGTGTACATTGCAATGGGGGATTTTGAAAATGCAGTGCAGTGCCATGAGCAACACCTGAAGATCGCCAAGGAGCTGGGGAACAAGCGGGAGGAAGCTCGAGCCTACAGCAACCTGGGCAGCGCTTACCACTACCGCAGGAACTTCGACAAAGCCATGTCCTACCACAACTATGTGCTGGAGCTGGCCCAGGAGCTGGCTGAGAAGGCCATTGAGATGCGAGCTTACGCTGGCCTGGGCCATGCAGCTAGATGTATGCAAGACCTGGAGAGGGCTAAGCAGTACCATGAAGAGCAGTTGCACATTGCTGAGAGCCTGCAGGACCGAGCTGCTGAAGGCAGAGCCTCCTCCAATCTAGGTAAGGTCCTGACAGGGAGCAGAATTTGTCATGGAGTGCCGAGATTCTCAGAGCTGCTGCCAGGATGCCCAAGATATGCTGTGTGCTGTCTTCTTAGTTCACCAGACTGCCATAATAAATTAAACAGGCCCTTGGCAGATTGTGTGCTGCTGCACTGCATTCCATGTTCAATTATTAAATTCCTTAGAAAAACACTAGAAAGCACAAACTCATAGCAAAAGGGAAATGAAAAGATAAAATGCATTTGAGGAGCTCTTCAGGAGTTAGGAGTAAATGTAATTTTTGCACTAATGCAAGAAGTGATGTGGTTTGTTACCTGGCCATTTCTTTGGAGGCTTGTCTGCTGGATATGTCAATATATTGCTGCCTTGTAAGTTGAGACACACGTGGGTCAAATCCTAGCTGAGTTTGCTTTCTGAATATATTCACTGAAATCCTTGGGTATAGGAGTCCTGCGTTCTCCTGAGGAGCAGCATTGGCATGCTGCTGGCAGGCTGGGAGAGGCTGAGTTACATGCAAGTGAAGCCTGTTTCTCCTGCTGCCTCACAGCAGCAGATGTGGGAGCGACCAAGGATGTGTTTCCATCTCTGCCTTGGCTGTGGCAGTTGTGCTGCCAATGTTCCAGCTGTTGTTTGGGATGTGTTCTCAGTTGGCTGGGAACAGCAGAGCAGGGCTGGTGCTGAGATATCAAAATAAGTGTTTGTTGGCAGCCCCTGAATCCCAGCCCTTGCAGGCTGCCCCACGCTGTAAATCAGCTCCTGTTTCTGCTTGGCAGTTGGCACTTGGTTCATTTGTAGATGCTAATTGTACTCTGATGTTATCAACAGCAGGTAATTGAAAAGAGCTTGATGAATTACTTAATTTCTCTTAGTAGCTGAGTCTTCAGGAGCTGAATGAAGAAGATAAGGGGAACTGCAGAAAACAAAACAGTCACAGCTTTTTAATTAGTGTTGCAAATCTCCTCCTTTACACAAATTGAGGCAGATCCGTGGGGCAAAATAGGTTTGTGATGCAAAAATGCTTGTGGGCAGCTTAGCATGAGAGAGCAGTGAGCATGAACAAGGTTTCTGTTAATGTGACAGCGCCCAGCAGGCAGGAGGGCTGGGAGAGGAGGCCTTGCATGAACAGCAAAGCACAAACTACGTTCCCCATCTCTTTTTCCAGTGTGGGATCTTGTCTTGGGGATTCTGTGGCTCCAGTCCTAGGAAGACACAGAGATGGACTGGTGCAGCAGAGAATGTTTTTCAGTGTTGGATTTTAGCCTAAATATAACTTTCAGTTGGTATGCTGACTCAGCCACTCCACACTTTGTGTTAGAATAGTTCTCCTAGCCTCTGAGCGCAGGGTCTCACGTTTCAGCTGTTATTTGGCTATATTTTTTGTCTTCTCTGTCAGAGCTAAGTTATACTGGAGAAAGGGAACATGCAGTTCTTGTTGAGACAGTCTATTACTGTTGTTTAAAATGCATCCAGTACCAATCAAAAAGTCAAGTTTTAATTGTCTCTTTCATCTAATCCACATGCAAAACAAAACCTCATCAAAATAACCATGCTGACAGGCAAAAAAATGTATCTAAATGTGTGTTTCCAGGCCAGAATGTTAGAGTTGGCCTCTCTGCTGAAGCAACAGACATTTTCTGTTGCATTTCCCTGATGCAGATGGAAAGCACCCTTAAGTGTGTGATCCAGTGTTAAAGCAGGGCAGACACGGACTGTAACGGAGCCCAGCTGCTGCAGTGTTCTGCAGGGTCATCCTCTGCACTCTGGGATGAGGTGAGCAGGAGGTGATGGACTGAGAGTGAAGCACAAGCTCTCAGCCTTTCACAAGACATGGAGTTTAACCAGAAGTCTCAGGTTCTCAACTTTTGCAAAGCATCTGGTATTTCCAAACACTCAGGCTCCATGTGGAGACCAGGATTTCCAGCCTCTGCAGCTTTTAAGGGTTCCCACTATGATGGAGAGAAGACAGTTCACATTATTAATGGAACACAATTTAAAGTCTCTTGCTGCTGCCTCTTTGCAGCTCCAAGAGAACCTCTGTACCGCTTTCCATGTTCTCATCATGTTTCCCAGAGATGCCAGCTACTTTCTCTTGAAGCTTTTGCAATTAATGTCAACAAACATTTGCAGGGCCTCCTTCAATGACTCCCAAATCTCCAGGTTTTTTCACAGGTGTTTGCAAAGTAGCCACAGGCATTATTAGCACAGAGTTTAATTGAAGTGTAGGTGGTATCATCAGCAGAATCAGAGCTCCTGTTCCCATGTCTCATAACAAATGCAATGATGATTCAACTGATATTGAAAAGCATCTGCAAGTGCTGTCTCACTCAGTGTGTTGAGTCTGAACTCGAGCTACCAGGTATCACTTCTGGAAGTAAACAGCAATTTTATAGGGCCAGACTGTGTCGAGTTGTTGTGGTGAGTGGGTGCTTTTGTGTAACATAAAACCTAAACCTTCCCTGGGCTTTCCCCTTTAGAAGCAAGGAGGCAGTTTGTTCAGAAGGGCTGTGTGGAGAGCCAGGGAAGGGGCCGGGCTGCAGGCAGTCCTGGTGTGCAGGGTGCACTGTGTTTGTTGAACTCCTTTCTGTTGTTTTTCAGGAATCATTCACCAGATGAAGGGTGACTACGACACGGCGCTGCGGCTGCACAAGACACACCTGTCCATAGCGCAGGAGCTGAGCGATTACGCGGCCCAGGGCCGGGCCTACGGCAACATGGGCAACGCCTACAATGCCCTGGGCATGTACGACCAGGCCGTCAAGTACCACCGGCAGGAGCTGCAGATCTCCATGGAAGTCAACGACCGTGCTTCTCAGGCATCCACGCACGGGAACTTGGCGGTTGCTTATCAGGCTCTGGGTGCCCACGACCGTGCTCTGCAGCACTACCAAAATCATCTCAACATTGCCCGGGAGCTGCGGGACATCCAGAGTGAAGCGCGAGCCCTCAGCAACTTGGGCAACTTCCACTGCACGCGAGGAGAGTTCGTGCAGGCGGCCCCGTACTACGAGCAGTACCTGCGCCTGTCCCCAGAGCTGCAGGACATGGAAGGCGAGGGGAAAGTTTGCCACAACCTTGGCTATGCCCATTATTGCCTCGGGAACTATGAAGAAGCTGTTAAGTACTACGAGCAGGATCTTGCCTTGGCAAAGGATCTTCACGACAAGCTGAGCCAAGCTAAAGCCTATTGCAACCTGGGCCTGGCCTTCAAAGCCTTGATGGACTTCAACAAAGCAGAGGAGTGTCAAAAGTACCTGTTGTCCCTGGCACAGTCTCTGAACAATTCCCAGGCCAAATTCCGAGCTCTGGGGAACTTGGGGGATATTTTTGTCTGTAAAAAAGATGTACATGGTGCAATAAAATTTTATGAGCAGCAGTTGAGCTTAGCCCATCATGTTAAAGACAGGAGACTGGAAGCCAATGCCTATGCAGCCCTGGGCTCTGCATACAGGATGGTACAGAAGTGTGACAAGGCTTTGGGTTACCACACGCAGGAGCTGGAGGTGTACCAGGAGCTGGGGGATATGTCGGGTGAATGCAGAGCACATGGTCACCTTGCTGCAGTGTATATGTCACTTGGGAAGTACACCATGGCCTTCAAGTGCTACGAAGAACAGCTGGAGCTGGGGCAGAAGTTGAAGGACCCCAGCATCGAAGCCCAGGTCTACGGTAACATGGGCATTACCAAGATGAACATGAATGTCATGGAGGAAGCGATTGGCTACTTTGAGCAGCAGCTGGCCATGCTGCAGCAGCTCAGTGGGAATGAATCCGTATTAGATCGGGGCCGAGCGTATGGGAACCTGGGAGATTGTTATGAGGCTCTGGGAGATTTTGAGGAAGCTATAAAGTATTATGAACAGTACCTGTCTGTGGCTCAAAGCTTGAACCGTATGCAAGATCAGGCAAAGGCCTACCGAGGCTTGGGCAGTGGGCACAGGTAAGGAGCTGCACGTGTGTTCTAATGTCAGTAAGTACAAGGACAGTCGATGCAGTGTGGTACTGGTGGGGTGTGTTTAAGGCCTTGGCACATGCACACGGTGATGTGACACAGGAGTGAGTTAGAGTCCTGTGGGTGCTGAGGGCTGTGCTGACAGCTTAAATTACAAAGCTGATGTCACCGTCCAGAGAGGAGGAGGTTGATTCAAAAGTGCTGGGGATGTCTCCTGGGGGAAAGCCTCTGACTGGAAGGTTTCAGCTGGCCTCCACGGGAAATGGCAAAACACCTCCTCTCAAGGAAATACCGGCAAAATAAACACTGCTGTTTTCTTCCCTTGTAGGGCTATGGGAAGTTTACAGCAGGCTTTGGTGTGCTTTGAGAAGAGGCTTGTAGTGGCCCATGAGCTGGGGGAGGCATTTAACAAAGCCCAGGCTTACGGGGAGCTGGGGAGCCTGCACAGCCAGCTGGGCAACTACGAGCAAGCCATCTCGTGCCTGGAGCGGCAGCTGAACATCGCCCGGGAGATGAAGGACCGAGCCCTGGAGAGCGACGCTGCCTGCGGGCTGGGCGGGGTCTACCAGCAGATGGGCGAGTACGACACGGCCCTGCAGTACCACCAGCTGGACCTGCAGATCGCCGAGGAGACCAACAACCCCGCCGGGCAGGGCCGGGCCTACGGCAACCTGGGCCTCACCTACGAGTCCTTGGGCACCTACGAGAGGGCCGTGGTTTATCAGGAGCAGCACCTCAGCATTGCAGCGCAAATGAACGACCTCGTAGCCAAAACTGTGTCGTACAGCAGCCTGGGGAGGACTCACCATGCTCTACAGAACTACTCTCAGGCTGTGATGTACCTGCAGGAAGGTAAGGCTGAGTTAAACAACGGAGCATGCAGTGGTAGGGTCAGAAGGGTGGAAGGGAGACCTGAAGACATGGAGAGGTGAAGCTGGAAGAGGATGTGTTTGACAGTATCCTTTGATGCAGAAGCTCTTGCAGATATCCACAGCTACTGCTGAGCATCTCTGTGAGTAGCTGTCTGTGGAGCTGTTATGGCCAGCATGCCTCTCAGTTAGAGCCTTCTTGGTGTCCTCAAGATCTGTGCCTTCCTGGGGACATCTTAGGTGCCTCAGAGCATGAATCTAGACTGCACTTAGCAGAGTCTCTTTGTAAAGCTCATTTGTGCCTGAAGGTGTAAACCTTCTCTATAAATGGCATTGCGTACCAGGATCTGGCTCTGGGAGAAGCCAGATGATGAATCTCTCTGATCCTGAGAGGTCTGTTAGGAGAGATTTATGCCTTGCTGGTAGCCACCTGGCTCTTCTTACGTGTTCATGTAGGAGTGAGACAAAGTGGGTGAGTTTCTCTATAAAGTCTGAGTGAAAACAAGTGCTGTTTGATAGAGAGGTGAGGGAAATTCAGCCTGCGGTGTCCAGGAGCCATCTGCCTTCTGAATGCTGGGTCAGTGCTGGCCTGGGTGCTGTGCTGCTGCAAGGGGTTGCAGCATGCAGGCAGCAGCTGATCAAACTATGGGCTCTGGTGCAGCAGATGAGCAATGTAGCTGGAGTGTATGAAGCTGGAGGCCGAAGGATGTATTACATCAGTTAGTTTGGTTTTCATGAAACTGGCCTTGGCAGGCTTCCAGTATGCTCTTGGAAGGGGAGAAAATGAAACACAGCTCCTTCTCCTGGTGTGCTGCAGAATTCCTGCATAGCCTGGGAATGCTAGCTGCTGCTGAGCTGCGTGGTGACAGCCAGGGCCCTGCTCCCCAGGCTGGGGAAACCTGAGGTGCCTCAGAGGAGGTGTCCCTGTTGTCAGCAGGGGCCACCAAGGCGAGAGGTTGGGAGTGTGTGGAAGCGGGGACAGCACAGAATGTGCTGCTGGAAGTGAAATGAGCTCCAGGTCATTTAGGCCAGGCCCTCTGCTCTGGCTCAGCACATAAACCATGCAGAGCCTGCCAGAGGGCCAGGGAGAGCTGATGGGAAACAAGCCAGGAATGTGGCAAGAGGTGTCTTTTCTGGCAGTGTTTGACAGCTCACTGTGACATTGTTTGTCTATGTGGCTTCTAGGGTTTAAAAGTTGAACTTTCTGATAGGGGCTTACTGACTGTGTCTCAAGGGATAGTGCCTTAACCTCACTTAGGAAGGGCTCAGTCTGTGGGGGTGTCTGTCACCTCTCATGCTGGTGCTGATGTGAGGGCTGGCAGCTGCTGCCCAGCACTGGTACTGCCCCACTGCTCATCCTGGTGCTGTCCCTGCCCTGCTCACCATCCTGCCACTGGTGCTGCCCCACTTTCTGTCCCAGTGCTGGCGGCTCCACGGCTGTCTCTGCCTGCACAGGAGCCCCATGGGACTGAGGGACTACAGCCCCTTCTCCCCTCTGGCACTCTCTCACTCTGACTCCTTTTCAGGTCTGAGGCTGGCAGAGCAGCTGGGACGCAGAGAAGATGAAGCAAAAATCCGTCATGGCCTCGGCCTCTCCCTCTGGGCGAGTGGGAACCTGGAGGAGTCCCAGCACCAGGTATACCACACTCTGCCCCGTGCTGGGGGGCTTGTGTCCTCCAAGCCCTCTGAGTGATTCCTGTTCTCAGGGAAGAAAATGTCTGGTGTGAGCCAGAGCTCCCCAGGGCTGCTGGCCCTGGATCATCCTGCATTCCCAGGCAGTGATGTGTGCAGTGTCCATGAGGAAGTCACTGTGGCTGTTTTCCCTCCCAGCTGTACCGGGCCTCCGCGCTCTTCGAGACCATCCGCCACGAGGTGCAGCTGAGCACGGATTACAAGCTGTCACTCTTCGACCTGCAGACATCCTCCTATCAGGCCCTGCAGCGAGTTCTTGTCAGTCTGGGTAAGAGATGCTTTCACATGCTGAGGCTGAGCTCCAGGCTCATACCAGGGGTTCGGCTGCACTTGTGGGGTGGCAGTTCCCGATATGTCCTTTGCTCCACAGCTGTCCAACTCAGCACAGCATTTCTGTTCCAGGGCAGCAACATGGGTATCTGTCTTTGGGTTTGGGGCCCCTGTGGTCCTTCTTTCTTGTTTCCTCCATTGATTTGCCTTTCTGTGGCTGGTTGTGTAATTTTCTGCAGCAAATATATTCTGTGGGACCATGTTCCAGTTCAGAGACTGCTCTTTTGGCAAATGGGTGACACTGCTTCCCCAGGTCTCTGTTGGGATTGGGATGGCAGCTGACCCTGTTCCACGAACATGGCACTGCAGACCACGCTTGTGTCAGGTCTGAGAGATGGCTTTGTCTTTTTAGGTCACCATGATGAGGCACTGGCAGTAGCAGAAAGAGGACGAACGAGGGCATTTGCTGACCTGCTTGTGGAACGTCAGACTGGGCAGCAGGACTCAGATCCCTATTCTCCTGTCACCCTTGACCAGGTCCTGGAGACTGTGAATGGCCAGAGGGGACTTGTTCTCTACTACTCACTGGCTGCAGGTTATCTGTACAGCTGGCTGCTGGCTCCTGGGGCAGGTGAGCTCCTTTTTGGACACAAGAGCCTGGGAACAGGCCTTACAAAGGGAGAATGGGAATGAATTTGGGACCAGAGTGAATGTAGAAGGGAATAATTTCCATCTAGTACTTTAAAGCTGAATAGACTAAAAGCTACAGCGTAGCCACAGCAGTAATGACTCAGAAGTGCTTATTCAGGACTTTGATGCTCACCTGGAGATGGAAATGTTTCACATGTTTAATATTTTCATTTTTCAACCTCCAATCTGTATATATTTCCCACAGGGCAGAGCAGAAGAGTAATGAAATTCCAAGTATGTTGGCTCTATGAGAATCTTCTGTGCATAAGAATCCCTACTTTAATTATAGGTCCATGCTTTATTCTTCCAAAAGCTTTTGACGTTTATTCACTGAAGTGGATTGCAGAAAACAGAAGGGCATCCCCACTTCCTGATATGCCATTGAACTGCCTGATCCTCACATGAATGTGGAAACACTTATCACAGAGGAGCAAGGAGGATTAATTTGAAGAGGATTGCTTTTTGCAGACAGCTGTTATTCATTATCTAATAAAGTGATGACTGTAAATTTTAACAAGTTCTTTCTGGATATAATTTAATAATTGAAGCCCTTCATCATGACAAAGCTAAAGAGATAAAAAGCACTATTTAGATTGCACGAAAAAATGCTCCAAGAAGGGAAGGAAGCACTCACACATGCCTAACTTAGATGGGATGACAGTGGTTGGAAGAGATGCTTTTTGGGAGCATTTTGCAATGTTGCATGTCTGAGTGATGGGATTGTCCTGCTGTGCATCCAGTCACTAATTGGCTCTTCAGGCCTGTAGTTTGCACAATAAAATGCCAATAATTCTATAGTATCACTATCAGTCTGAGCTTATTAAAATTATATGGATCAAGTGTAGGGTTTGCCACTGGGCTTCATGATCAGTGTCCTCCTTGCCCTAAGTGAGTCTTGAAGAAAAGCAGCTGCATAGTTTGGGTCGATGGTTTGTGACTGCCTCTTTGAAGGTCCTGTCAGGTGATGGGAAGGGTACAGGCTCTGGTGCTTCAGGGGTTTTTCTCAAGAAACTTTGCTGGGAGCTCTTCAGTAGTGACTCTGGTCCAGCTATGGTGATCTGTTCTTGTTCCTTGACAGAGGGACCAGCTTCAGTGGCAGCCCAGGGTCCCCATTGTCCCCCTGATGTGGAACCCTCAGAACCTCTTGGCTCTTGCTGTGTTTGCTGCTGTTGCTGCAGGAGGAGTTGCTTTATTCTTTGTTCTCCTCTCTTCTCTAACTGGTGTAATAATTGATGCTGCTAAGGCATCCAGAGCAGCCTTTTACTGTTGATCACAGGCTGCAGAATTAATTATATCAGGAAGAATAGACCAGTCTGAAAGCAGGAAGGTTTTATCTGCAGTAGCAGTGGAATTCTCAGCAAAACAGGAAATGGCCTTTATCTGGTTTACCCATTGTGAAATGCTATCTTTTAATAATTCACTGTGCTTTAATCTATCTTTCCTTTTAGAGAGTGAAATCACTGTGTGTGATGTGAGGAGGTTCTGCTGTAGTAACAACACTCTGGTTCAGCCTTGTGTGTTCAGTTAATTTGCTCAGAGGCTATTAATAGGTATTTTTCATGTGCATCAATTGAAATGTGAATTACTCTACTAGGGGCTTGTATGGAAGATCTGGTTTATAATTTATATGAGTGCTGCAACAGCAAAGGCATTCTGAGCATCTTGTAAAAGCTCTCCTCTGCCTTTGTGCCTTTGAGCCATCATCTGCAAAGTACAAACCCAGATTTTAAAAACAAAGCTGGAAATGCTGGAGGAGTTCAGTGGAGACCTGGCACAGAACACTTTGCCCCAGTTATGCTGGAAATGCCAAACACTTGGGGCTGTGCCATCTCCTTAGACAGCTGCTGGCAGCCCCATTCTAGCCCTGCAGAAATAACCTCCTGATTCTGGTGCCTTGCAGGAATTCTGAAATTCCATGAGTATTATCTGGGTGACAGCCTGACAGAAAATGCTGGGGACTTCCATGAAGCCAACAGCGTGGCCCTGCAGACACTGACAAACTCGGCGCTGGAGCAGCACATCTCCAGCGTGCGGGAGGCGCTGGGAGTGGATTCCTACTACACAAGGTGAGGTGGGATCCTGATCTCTGCTCTGCCACCTGAATTTATAACATTTTGGGATGAGCTAATTGGCTGAGAAGTCTGAGAACTGAGAGTCACGGAAGGGGCAAATTTTCAGTGCAGCAATAAAAAAAAAGGCTTTGTTTTTGTAAACCTTTTATTTCCCTGACAACTCTATGCACATCCAAATAAGATTCAAACCCACAGGCTGTGTAGTGAATCTGTAGATTGGATGAGGAGGAAGGTGCCATGTCTGACTGCATATGGACAGATTTTATCCTGCTTACAGTTTTCCAGTGTAATTAATTCTCTTTCAATGATTTGCTTTGAAAAACTGCAAATACCATAGGAATTCTAGCCACCTCCCTCTAATGTGGCTTGTGGCTATAGCTGAGTAAATAATTTAGAACCCACATGTTGATTGTTGAGTCTTACCCTGCAGACATGCAGATACACAAGATCCATAACTGAAATCTGCAGTTGCACCTGATGCAGCAGTTTTGCAGATAGAGTTTTGTTTCATTAACTGTTTGTTACCACAGATTCTCCTCCTGGCAAAGGCAGTCCTTCAGGTTCTGGGATGAGTTTTTAATTTGCTGGGTTATCAGTTTCTTCCTCACTTAGTGGTAATGGTAGGGGTATGTTTTTGTTTAAGGATTCTGGGTTTAATGCTTGTCTCCAGGATCCTTGGACCAGTGTGGTACAATCATAGGCAAATGTTCTTTCCCCATGTCAAAATCATGTGCAGGGAATCAAGCAAACAAATTCTGGCTGTTCCACGTGGGTGAACATCACTTTCTACTTTGAAACATCTTCCCTGTGTGGTTCGAGTGCTTCCCCTCAGCCCTGCTGATTCCACTGCTCTCCAGCCCCACAGGGCCCCAGCAGAAGCTGCCAGCCTCAGCCCCAGCACCAGAGAGCAGCAGGGTGTGAATTTGCACAGCACATGTGAAGGAACTTGACCACTCAGTCCCTGACTTGCTGGAATGCTTTGGGGTTCAGGTTCAAGAGTTGGTGCTGTCCCTGCTGCTGTGAGCAGGGTCAGAGGTGCTGCTGAGTCTCCAGAGCATGTCTTCACACTTTCTGGAGGGGAAGCAATGCACAGGATGTTCAGTTCCACACTGCAGCCTTCAGGTTCTGCTAGAAAGGGTTCTTTTCAGCCAGTCTAATTAATCCTCAAAGTAATGCATTCTTGCAAAAAAAAAAAAAAAAGTGTAAGGGATTTTAAAGTCTGCTTGAACTTGTGTCAGAACAGACTGCTCTCTTTAGGGAGAGCATGTGACCTGCTCTCTTGGGTTCATGAACTCAAGATTTTTGCCTCTTTAAGGAGCTGTGAGTGTTGCTCCAAATTGTGCCAGGACTCAGAGCTGAGCATGCCTCAGCTGGAGGAAAAGTGTACAGGGAAAAGCTGTTGACAACCTTTTCTTCTCCTTTTTTCCCCTTATGTTGGTTTTTTTATCCCCTGTCTGTGGTTCAGCTGTCCCCATTTCAGCGTTCATGAAGTGATTGGCTTTTGTCAGGACTCACCAGGTTATAAATCATACTGACCAGGAAATTCACTCTCAAGAGATCCATGATGTGTACAGCAACAGAGGTACAGCTCTAGTTGCCTGCACAAGTGTGGATTGTGTGTTCATTTAATTACTGTGCTCTTTATTGGGAAACATGCCCTCGAGGAGAGGCTTCAAACTGTCAGGAACCCAAAAAAGAAGCAGAAATGAGATGCAAGAAGGCTTCATCATGTAGGATCATAGGTTTATCTTAAGTGTACAAATTCCAGGGTTTGTGATGTGCCATTGTTGTGGTTTAGGAATGGTACTCCCCATTTTAGTTCTCCCACTGAGACTCTCCAAACCCCAATACTGCTTGCTTGCTCCTTCCCCCTGTCTCCCTCCTTCTGGTGGCTGGAGAAGAGAACTGGAGGTGCAAAGGGTGAAGACCACAGGTTGAGATAAGAACAGATTACTGGAAACAGCAATGAGACAGGGAAACAAACAATAGCAGCAACAACATTAACAACAAAATTGTACAACATAGAGAGAATGATTCACACCCAAATTGCTCACTGAGCCCAACCCAGCACCCTAACTGCACAAGAAAATTTAGATACTAATGTCAGGAGACTGGGAATTTAGAATTGTTGTGCTGTTTCTCTGTATTGCTGCTGCACTTTGGGCATTGGTAAATTGTTCTGTGCTTTCCCTCTTCGTATAACAGGAGTGGCAACACAGCTCCCTCTGCTATGTCACTCTTTGCCAGTGAAGGAGGTATGTGGAGGTTGAAGTTAACTGTGGAGATCTGAAAAGGATGTGCTCACACGTGTTCTTAGGCACATAAGGGTTGAGTTGGTGTTTCCTGCACACTCAGCTTTCCAGTGTTGTGCTGCAGCTTTAGAAGTCCCTGCCTGCAGTGCACAGAAAGGGTCCTGCACTCCCACCTGTGTGTGCCACTCACTAAACCTTGAGAAATCCCAAAGAGGAGGAAATGGGGTTGGTACTGTCTTACATGCCTGACAAAAGGCAAGCCAGGGAAGATTTGGCATTAGTGTTTGGTTGAGCTTCTGTTCAAAAAATGTTTTTGCTCAAACTGGCCAAGCATTTATCATCAAGCTGTTACACTTTCTCATATCAATGTCCCCTTCATGTCACTGATTCCCCCCCAGAGCCTGTGCTAGCAGTGAGACAGAGAGTGAAGCTGGGGATATCATGGACCAGCAGTTTGAGGAGATGAATAACAAGCTGAACTCAATGACTGATCCAACTGGCTTCCTGAGGATGGTCAGCAGGAACAACCTATTGAACAGGTGAGAATGCAGTACTGCTACAAGGATCAGCAAGCAGGAGATGTCGTGGTGATGGGATTCTCTCTAAACTGCAAGTTTAGGTGCAGCCAGTGCCAGTGCTGGAGGGCAGAGCCAGCAGGGACTGGTCCCAGTTGTAACTGATGACTGTCCAGAGGAACAGTTGTTCTGAATTTGTTCTTGTCCTGGCCAAGTGATGATTCTGAGACTCCAAGCAGTTGCAGGGGAGCTCTGTTTTGTCCCTACTGTGTGTGAGATGTGGAACTTGGAGCTCTCTCCTCCAAACTTGTTACAGAAATAAATGTTTCTGTTGATCTCAAGTGTTGCACCAATTAGGTGGGAATATGCTGCATTTCCAGAGTTACAGGACTGTACTGGCTGCAGATCTCCACTCATTTTCTGCCTCTTACAACTTGTTCTCAGCCTTTCACATGACTGTGCTGATTAGGGCTTAGGGCAACCATTTGGAAAGAAAATTGAAGACAGAATTTTTCCAGTGTGGCTGCGTGATGCAACCCAGGGTTTCTGACTGGATCTGTGCTCGATTGTGGTTTATGAGCACAAGATACCCTTGGCCTTTCTCAGCTGGAAAAGCAAATGTGATCAGCCTGGAGTGTTGTGAGGCACCATAGGAGCTTGTGTTCTGTTACAGCATCCCCACAGAACTGGGAGCTGCCTGCTGGCACCAGCAACTGGCCTGGTTTTCTTCTCAGAATCCACAAGCATATCTGTTCAAGCTGCTGCACTGATGAAGGACTATCAGTACTTGCTAGTTTTGGATCACACAGGTAGATCCCCAGAATTGCTGAGATGTTTTGCTAGTTTATCAGGCTTAGAAAGAGAGGAGATTGTCCCTCTGATTACAGGGGGAAGTAGGATGTGATTCTGTTCCAGGTAATGCTAATCTTCAGGAACACTGCAGTGGCCAACCATGCCACATCTCTGTTTTTCTGCTCCACAAGAGCCACATGCATTACTTTGAATCCAGACCTAGGAGCTTAGCTCAGGTGTCTTGTCAAGTAAGTAATTTGCAGCTCTTAGGAGCAGCCCAGGGGTGGGGCATCTTTGGCATTTAACTAAAAGCACCCTCAGAAGAGAAGCAGGGGAAGCATTAGAAGCAGCCGTGTCTGTGATGCTCTTGCAATGAGCACTGAGGTGAAAAAATAAGGAGACACTGCTGGATGGCTGCTCTGCCTGCCCCTCTGCTTTTGCCCATGTAGGGGGACCTGGGGATGGAGCTAACACTGCCACATCTGTTTGCAGCTGGCTTGCTGAGCCCTGAGTTCAGGGTAGGTGCTTTTAAGCAGAGAATAGTAGGATTTTTTTTTTTGTCAGTTCTGCTTAGAAAACCAAACTTGGAGGGTTGGCAGTTCACTTAGGGAACTTCTGAGAGGAAATGGACTTTGAAGGAGAAAGAAGCACTGAAGGAACGCTGTGGTGATCTCAGGACTGGGCAACAGCTGTCTGAGCTGAGGATGCCACTGGTACAGCCACCAAGATAGCCACAGTGGCTCGTGTCTTCTTGCAGCTTCTATTTTCTCTGCTCCTTAGGTAGGGCAAGCTGATCAGGATCATTGGAGCCTGTTACTGCCCTCAGGGCCTGACAACATGCCCTAGAGAACCATAGAGCTGATCCTCTCGAGAGCAGAGGGATGAGGGGCTGGCAGATGGGACAGCAGTGCCTGGGGAGTCCTTTCTGTGTTGGTTCTCTGCCATCCAGGATGCAGTGCTGCAGCTGCTGACATGCACACCACCCTGGCAGGGAGTGCTGGGTGGGCTGTGGGTTTTTTGCCACCACTAGTGGGTTCTGGAGATACTTGTGGATCCTTTCAAGGATCCACAGGGAGCTCAGATCTGGCTGTTTTCTGGAGCTTCACGCAGCTTTGTACGGTGTCTGTGTGTGTCAAGGTCCTGAATGTGGATTTAGGGCTGCATCTTAGGGCTTTCCTCAAGTCTTTTTGAGGAAGGCTTGATGGATATCCAGCTTCCTGAGGCTGTCAGACCCCTGCAGCACCAGGCCTGACTTCCTGCCCTCCCAATGGCTGTGCTTGGCCATGGGGAGTGTTTGACCTGTCCAAAATCCTAATTAGTGTTAAGGCAGGAGCAGCCCCATGCTGGTTCTGGGATGAACCCCTCCTTCCTGCCCAACCCAGCCACTCGTCCTCAGCAGGCAGAGCCAGCACCTGTGAGGCTGATGGTCAGCCAGGTCAGTCTGATCCTGTTCTCTGAGGCTTTGCTTTGTTCCTGCATCTCCAAGACAAAGGGAGGGAGCAGAGCTAAGCCCAGCTGTTTGTGCTGTTTCTCTGCTTGCTGCAGGCCAGGCTGCCTGTACAAAGGGTTATAAATCAGCAGCACTGCAGAGTCTGAGCAAAGGCTTCCAAATGAGAGATATCACTGCTCAGGGATCCTCTGCATTGTAAGAGCAAGGTAGAAATCATCAGTGCACCTTTTGTTGGCTTCTTTGGGAGGAAAGGATGGGCTGTCCAGGGCTCCTGGTTAGCTCTACTGCCACAAGAGATTTATCCATACTCCCCTGTGGATTTGCTCACTCTTTGTGTACACACACACACACACAGAAGCAGGAGATGTGAGAGATTTATGGTGCTTCCTTGGTTTTGTTCTCATAAAAAGCAGTCTGAGTGGTGAAGAAATAAATCTAGAGCTGCTTGCCTGGGAAACCCAAGATGCAGGAGGGCTTTGCTGATTAGAGTAATGAAGCCCCTATTCCCTGCAGTAAATGAGTGTGTAACAATGGCTGAACATGGGCTGTGGGGCTGGCAAGTGCTGCCTGCTTCATAAATCTGAACCCTGCAGTCAGGTGCTACAGTGAAGTGGGACAGATAATGTGAGGGGAGCACACAGCACCAAACCTGTGCTGATCCTCTGGTGCACAAATCCCCCAGATGAGTTTCCAGCAGCTCTAAGCAGCAGTAGGAGCAGCATGCTTGTACTGTCAGTGGAGAGCATGAGCAGTCAGACACCAGGCTTTTGTTGACATTCTGAGAATTATTCCTGTGTGCCCAGAAGATGGAAACTCCTTGTGAGTGGTAAGAGCATTTTTTTCTTCAGAGAGCTATAGCTTTTAGACATGACGTGAGCTGTCAGGCTGCTTGCAGCAGCTGAGGAGAGAAAGAGAGAGAAAAACGCAATTTCTGAATCTGTGTGTTGGTGTGTATCAGAAATGGTTGGGGTATGTCCCAGTCCTCCCTACCTTTTCTGTTAGGTCCACCTGCTAAAATGTTTTGGAAAGTTACCCTTTCCACGTAAAATGGTTGTTCATGGCCCCAAGCCAAGGATAATGTTTCTGGGAAGCACAGCTGCTGGACTAGTGAGCCCTGAATAGGGCAACTTCATTTCCTTAGCAAGGCAGACACTTGAGGCTGCTGATGCCAGAAGATCATGTGCAGAGCTCTGGGAATATCAGGAATGGGCACCAGGTGTTGCACAGCAGTGGCAGTAGTGCAGAATCTTGATGCCTCGTGGTTTGCTCGTTGTCGCATTTCCTCTGGTATCATACTAGGTCAGTTGGTGCACAACCCCAGTGCAAATCCTCCTGTGGCTGTGGTCACTTGTCCGTGGCTCTCATGCCTGCCTGCACACAGCTGCTGCCATAGGTGTGCAGGAGCAACTGGGACCAGCGCTTCAGGCACTGGAGTGTGTAGAGAAACTCCATAGCAATGCCATATGCTGTCTGCAGCTGATTCATCTGCCATTAATGTCACTGTTCACTGAGGTGTGAAGCTGAGTGGGAGCCTAAAGTCCTCCCATGAAGCATCTTACAGAGCAGAGTCCCCTGGATGACAGGGCCTGGCTCATGTCACTGTCAGAAGTCAGGGCAGCCACAGGGCAGCTCAGATTCCTGCAGCTAACCTCTCCCTTGGCTTTTGCCCACAGGAGCTGTCAGAGCATGACCAGCCTGTTCAGCAGTACCATGTCTCCTGCTAAGGATGGAACATCATCACTTCCAAGGAGGCAGACCTCCTTCACCAAACCCCCACTCCGTGCTCTCTACGACTTACTGATAGGACCCATGGAAGGAGTAAGTAATGGCACAAGCACTTACCAGAACCCTCTCAGTGTGGGGAAGCAAGAACAGACAGCTTGGGGCTGGTTTCTGAAGTGTGGTATTTTCACAGAACAGTTGGGGTTGGAAAGGGTCTTAGTGGCCATCTAGAGTTGAGAATCTAGAGACAAGGATATAGTCCTGAAAACTCTTTTTTTTTGTGGGCTGCCAGTGTTTAGCTGGAGCAAATTTCAATGCTTTGAAGTTACTCTTTCCTGGAGTGAAAACTAATTGTTTTTATGATACGCTAGATGAATAAATTTCCACAGTTACATGTGACCAGAAGCAGTTGCCACATTTTGTGCCCAGCTGCACATTCCCTATTGACTAATCTCTCTGCTTCACTTCTCCATCCATGAGATGCTTTCTGGTTGGATCTTTTGGTGACTGTGGGTTAATGATGATGATGAGTGTCTGGAAGGCTGTGGACACAATCTGTCTGTAGATTTTTCGCTCTTCAGAGAAAATGGCTATTTAGAATTCAATATCAGAAAGAATATTCTCTGATAAAGGATAAGGTGATGACAATAGTGACAAGGCATAAGTAGTTTGGATTACCTTAGCCAAGGTTTCAGGCTGGAGCAGAAGGAGCTGTAGTACCAGGGTGAGGCTGAGCCCTACATGTTCTGAGGCCAGGATGATGACCCAGAGTGGATAGGTCAGTGCCTCAGCGCTCACTTGTCCCAGTGGAACTGGCTGGGCACAGGTGGGCAGCAGCCCAGCAGCACAGGACATGTCACACATCTGTCACACAGAGCATGGTTCTGATGTGGGTGTTTCCAAACCTGACACGGGGTCAGACTAGAGCCTGGTGCTTGGGAAGTGCAGGTGGGGACACAGGTGGAGTGAAAGAGCCAAACTAATTCTCTCTTTTCTTTTCAGGGTTTGATGCATTCCAGTGGGCCTGTTGGCCGCCACCGTCAGCTGATCCTGGTTCTGGAGGGAGAACTGTACCTCATTCCCTTTGCTCTCCTGAAGGGCAGCTCCTCCAACGAGTACCTGTACGAGCGCTTCAGCCTCATTGCAGTGCCCTCCATCCAGTCACTGAACCCCAGCTCCAAGGTCTGACACTGCTTATGAAACCCCTCTCACAGAACCTCTCCTGTGGGTGCAGTCCTGGTACATGCTCAGAAAGCAGCAGCTCTGTCCTGCTGTGCCAAACACAAGAACAAAAACCACAAACAGGCCACCCTGGGCCTGAGGGGCACACTGAGCACCACAGCTCTGAAGTAGGTTCTGATGTAGTTCCTGCAGCACAAAATCACAGCCCCAGGCATGCCAGGAAGGACAAGGGGGTTGGATCATTTGGATTTCCTCCTCTAAAGGATTGCATGTGCTGGGTGTGGAACTACACGGTAGACTATAGAGATGTAGGTGTCTGTGATCTGTGCTGAGCTTCCTTGCCAAGCTGACTGTCCTGCCACATTACTGGTATGTTCACCTCCATTGTAGCATTCTGAGTGGGGAAGGCTACTAATGTCTCAGGAAACCAAAGCTATGAGGGAAAGCAAATCCCACAAGTGAATCCTGCAGAAGTATCTTCATGCTGAGGTTTGGCAGCAGCATTTCTAATGCCCAGGTCTCTGGGAGAATGCACCAAGTCACATTTGCTCTTGCTGGGCAGTGTTTTGTGACACATCTTGGTTTGCCCTGGGTTAAGTACAGTCAGTGGAACAGCAAAAGGGTCTGAACTTGTCAGCATTACTGCAGTTCCATTCAGTATCAGCTGCATGCAGCACCTGCTGCTGGCAGTGCTGACGCTGATCTTGGAAATACAGGTACAAGGAATCACTTAGTGAGTGATTGCAGTTGCAGTAGTGTTCCAGTAATGTGAGAACCTGGAATCTTCTTCATGTTTTTAGCTCTGCTGCAGTCCTCAAAAGAATCTGGGCTATATCTATTGCTTTCTCTTCTTACCTTTTTGTTCACCCAAGATCTGGGGATAGAAATCTTGACTAGACTCAAACAGTGGTATTCCTTGGAATAGTTAAACAGAAGAAACTAAAAGAAATGGAGTCTTCCTGTAATTATGCCAACCAGATTTATGTTTAGATTCAAAGGAACAGGATATATTTTTTACCAGCACATAAAAACCGGATCTTTGAACCCCATTTTCTTTCTCTTTCTCTGTGTAGTCCCATGTGAGGAAGAATACTCCTGCTTACTCCAGTTCTACCTCAATGGCAGCTGTGATAGGAAATCCCAAGCTCCCTTCAGCAGTTATGGACAGGTGGCTGTGGGGACCTATGCCCTCTGCAGAAGAGGAAGCATATATGGTATCTGAGTTACTTGGCTGCCAGCCCTTAGTTGGCAGCTCATCAACAAAAGAGAGAGTCATGAGTGCCCTCACTCAGGCAGAATGTGTCCATTTTGCAACCCACGTCTCCTGGAAACTGGCTGCTTTGGTCCTGACTCCCAACACTGACAGCAACCCAGCCAGCAGCAAGAGTTCTTTTGGGAACCCCTACACAATCCCAGAATCTCTGAGGATGCAGGATGATGCCAGTGATGTGGAGAGCATCTCGGACTGCCCTCCTCTCCAGGAGTTCCTGCTTACCGCGGCTGACGTGCTGGATCTGCGTCTTCCTGTCAAGCTAGTGGTTCTTGGCTCTTACCAAGAGTCCAACAGCAAAGTCACTTCTGATGGAGTCATTGGCTTGACAAGAGCATTCCTGGCTGCTGGGGCTCAATGTGTCCTTGTGTCACTCTGGCCCATTCCTGTGGCTGCTTCCAAAATGTTTGTGCACGCCTTCTATTCCTCTCTCTTAAATGGGATGAAAGCCAGCGCAGCCCTCGGAGAAGCGATGAAAACCGTGCAGAGCAGCAAGCAGTTCTCCCATCCAGCCAACTGGGCAGGTAGGAAGAGTCTTCTTTCTTCTGGACAGATCAGATGGGGTTTGTAGGCAGCTGCCAAACTATATGAGCTAAGCAAGGAGCCGTGCTGGCAGGTAATTGGGAGCAGTGTGTGCCCTGTGCTTTCCCAGAATTCAGCCCCTGTGTCTCAGACCCTGATTCAGCTGACTGTGGCTGAATGTCAGTGTCACAGGACTCATCAGCACTTCACTAGGCACAGTAGGTGGCTATGGATTGGATAATTAAAAGCAGTTGTGAAGTGAACTGTGTTTCATGACTGGAAGGAAATAAAGTGCAGTACAACAACTCATTCTCTATTTTTGAAATCTCCAGGCTCACGTTTCCTGTGTCCGTGGGATGGACTCAGCTGGAGCACACATACAGACTTTTTAATGGAAAATTTAGTGACACTTCAGCAGTAGGCAGGAGAAATGCTGCTAGAAGCAGCAGCAGCAAGTAGCTGTGATTTCTGTGACATAAACCTTGTAGGGCTAATTCCTTTGGTCCTTCTAGGAGAAAGGTTTCCCTTGCTTCCATTGGGGATGTCTCAGCAGTGTCAGCTCCTTGTGCAGTGCTGGTGCTTGCTCCCTCTCAGTTAGATCTGTACGTTGAGATTTGGCATGACAAAATCTTGTGAGTTCAGCAGTGCTGTGACAGGAATATGTACAGATAACCTAATTTTTCTCTCTGGCACGAGGCCTGGTTTTTGAAAGCTGAAGGCATTCCCCAAATTGATTTCTGCACAGGCAGCAGAACCATGTTATTTAGCTCAAGAAACTGTGGTGACTATGGCTGTGGTGTGAACTGCACATGGCTGGAGGAGCAGGAACTTGTTAAAATTAGTCAGGCTGACAATGATTTCAGGCATGTTGAGTCCAGCATTAGGATGTGGTTCAGGTAGTACCAGCTGTGAGATGAATTCAGGTTATGGTACCAAGTTCAGTTGGGATTTAATTTTCCTTCCAAGATTTTCCTGTCTCAAAAGGAAAGAGCACCAAAAAGCCCCAAAAGTGACCACTTCCTAGGCAGAAGTGTGGACGTGGTGCTTGGCATTGCCAGCAAGCAGAGGCTTTCAGCTGCTCAGGCTGCCTGAGTACTGCCCCTTCCATGGCACTGTGCAAGTTTGTCACACACAGTGCCTGACTTCCACCACTGACCCTTGGCACTGAGTCTTGGACAGAGCACCAGAGCCAGGAGCAGCTGCATCCTCACTGCATGAATGAGAAGGGAAATGCTGAGCTCTTTGTGCTGTGGTGCATGAGCCAGGACAGGTTTCTGATCAGAAGAGCAAAAACTTTTCATGTTCACAATTCTCTTCTATGACCACTGTTGGCATGTGTTGATTTCCATGGCTATAGAGGAGAACTAGAGCATGCCTGGACAAGTTTAGCTGCCATCCAGTGGTTTTCTGCTTGCTTGAACAGGAAGACACTATTGATTTAATAGCAGGGGACAGGGAGAAGTATCTAGAAACTTTCTGGAAGTTCAGTCTGCATGACTGGGCAGGGAGTGGGCAGCAGCTCTGGGAAAAGAATGTCCCTGTGCAGGGTACAGTGAACCATCACTGGTCTGAGGGCAGAGGACATCTGTGTCTGGTTTGAACGTTTTCCATAACAACAGGGGATTGATTGTCTCTCATTCTGAATCCTGCAGGGTTCATGCTTATTGGGAGTGATATGAAGCTGAACAGCCCTTCTTCACTGGTAGGACAGGCTCTGACTGAGATCCTGCAGCACCCTGAAAGGGCCCGAGATGCTCTGCGTGTCCTCCTCCATCTGGTAAGGGAAAGGAAGCGCTGTCACAACTATGAGTGGCACCACAGCCCATCTGGTCCTGAGAGACACCCCCACCTGAGGGCATGAGTGGAGCCATGAGTGGAACAGCAGCCACTCCCACGTGAAAAAAAAAAATATATATATATATATATACACACCCCTTCATCCCCCCTCCCCTGCCATGACATATTCTCTTGCAAAACTCTGGGTCAGTGTGGAAAGACTTGGACACCTAAGGAAGTGTTCAGTGCAAAAAGAGGCAAAGTAAGCAAAATCTTAGATTGTATTGTGACAGAATCCTCCCCAGACCCATCTGGTTTGCATTAGCTGTTGAATTGGGTTTCTGCTTAAGGGGTAAGCATTGGAATTAATTGTTTATACAGGGAAATAGCTACGAACATGGCAGTCATGGAAACACAGAGCACAGTCACTGCTGTCTCTGCACGTTTGGAAGATAAGAGGCCCTTCTGTCCCCATCTGTGCCACCAGTCTGTCCTGGGGAACAGTGGGACTGCAGCCAACTGCCAGGTGGCTGCAATGATCACTCATGACTTCTCATACTTTTCTTCACAATGCATCATCTGTGGTCTCACAGGAGTGTGAAGTATCCATAGAATGATGGAAACCTGTGAATGCTCCTGGTTTTCCCAGTTGCTGGGGTTTGTGGACACTCATCTCTCTTTCCTGTTTGCCATGTGGCTGCAGGCTCTTTGTGTGGTAATAAGCAGTCTGGAACCCCAAGGTGAGTCATCTTCTGGGGAGAAATGCAGCTGCCAGGCTTATAGAAAACTATCCCAAACAAGCTGCCACTTTGTTTCCTGTGGCATTATTGTTCCCAGCCTCCCAGAGAATATTGATACTCATCTCTGCGATGTTACAGCTGTGAATGCTGAGTTACTGGAGTTCTCTTTTCAAGTCACTAACGTCCTCTTGTGTGAGGCAGGCCAGGATCAATCTTGGATTTGCTGTCTCCCAGCCTGCTGTTCCAGTCTCTCCTGTGTGAAAAGAGGCAGTCACTAACAGCATCCTGTACAATGAGCTGTGTCATTTCCCCACAGGTGGAGAAATCGTTGCAGCGAATCCAGAACGGGCAGCACAACTCCATGTACACGTCCCAGCAGAGTGTGGAGAATAAAGTTGGTGGCATTCCAGGCTGGCAGGCTCTCCTCACAGCAGTGGGATTTCGCTTGGACCCTCCAGCCAGCGGCCTCCCAGCAGCAGTGTTCTTCCCAACCTCGGACCCCGGGGACAGGCTGCAGCAGTGCAGCACCACCATCCAGTCCCTGCTAGGTGAGAGGAGGCAGCTGTGGGCCCTGACCAGGCAGGCATCAGCCTTTCATGCCTGTCTGATGTCAGCATGTGAAACTGGGATGTTTTACATCAGTGAAATCAATGCATTGGACTGGGAAGAAATTCTAAAACTAAATTTTAACTGAAAATTTTGTCACAGATGAGAATTGTATGCTGCTGGGTTGATTAAGCATGATGTGACACTTCCTCTCTCCCAGCTCTCAGGAAATCTGTCATCAAATGCAAAGTGGGAAGACCTTTTGCTTTCTGGAAATTGCTGCTGCTTGCGGAGTTGTCCAGTGATGTAGGGGAGAGGTTTTAGGAATTAGCTGAGAGTGTGTTCTGTTCAGGTTTGTTGCATTTCTTGCAGTCAAGAAAAAGATACAGATGTTTCTGCTGATGTTTTTCAGGTTTGCCTAACCCTGCACTTCAGGCACTTTGTAAACTTATCACAGCTTCAGAAACAGGAGAACAGCTTATCAACAGGGTGAGTTGGGAGGTTTTCCTCCAGTACCGGGTTCCAAATGGCTCTTCTCAGGTCAGTAAATTAAGAAATATGCAGAATGGTTGATGCCCTGGTTTATTGACTCAGAGCTTGCTAGGAGACATGAGGGTTGAAATTCTAAACTTGCCTGCTTGTGTGAAAGAAATTGTGTGTCCAGAAGGAAAATATGCAGGTGAGTTACTGGGCTGGGATTCCCTGTTCAGTGACAAGTGAAAGCATGATCCCTGCAGCAGTGTGGGGGGATTGAGTAACAGACCCCTAAGTGCTGTTTGGCCATCCTGCCTAGGCCCTCTTTGGCTGCTCATTGCCCACTGTATTTCCTGAAGTCCCAAGGTGTGACTGACTTTGGACAGTGCAAGGTCTGTCAGAAAACTCACTGAGCCTGTGCTGCTCCTGTGTGTGCTCACAGCTCCATGGAAAGGATTTCTGGTCTTTAGGAGAAGGGCAGTGCTACCTGTGGTGATGGGACTTCTCCCTGCTCCCCTCAACCTCCTTCACACTCTTCCCTCTCCCATCTCTGGAGCATGCCTTGCCTAACCTGACCCTTCTCTGCGCCACCAGCCTGGCTGCTTCCCATTCCATGGTTCTTACTGTCCTGAGTGCTCCTGTAGTGAGGTTTCTCTTCATCATTTGCCTGCTTTAGTACATGGACACACTCACACAGGGAATGGGCCTATATCTCACTGTCTTTCCCCTTTCCCCATGCAGGCAATAGTGTGGTGGGGAGCTGGATTGGTTCTGTATGGTGTTGGGCTGCCCTTCCTTTGGTCACATGGAGTCTGCAGAAAAAAAAGCCAGAAAAGAGTCCCAGCTTCTGTGTTACCTGCTGAGAGGCTCTGGCAGCCCACTAGGATGGGTCTGCTCCAAGGAAAGGGTTCCTGTTAAGATCCTGTTAGGATCTGCAGCAGAGTTTGAGATGTTTCCAATTCCCTGGGTGACCAATGTCCTTGGTGGTGTTTTGCCTCTTGCCTTGGCTCTCATCAGTGCCTGAGATGTGTGTGGTTAACTTCAGGGTTATCTCCCTCATGGCCACCCAAGGGAGTCCAGGTCTGAGGGGTGTAAGGAGGACAGGACAGCATTCCCATGGCTAGAAATGCTTTAGACTGCTAATGAGGTGGCTTCATTATTTGCTGCCCTGCCTCAGATAATTAAATTACCCAAGGAAAAGCATTCAGCTGTCTGTGCACAAGTAACAGAAGATACACTCACCCTTTTCCTCGCTGCTCCACAGAGCAAATACTGGCAGGGATATTGCAAATTTTCTTCCATAGCCCAGACCCCTGGCAGAATTCCCTTTTGCACCAGTCTATCCTGTTAGGTGTTGGTTTTCAGCAGCTCCCCCTTCCACTGTGGTTATTGCTTTTGTCCTGTCCAGCCTCTTGGCAGTTCATGGTGTGAGCAGCTGGGGCTCTGCCTGTCCCAGGGCAGAGCAGGCTTTGTTCCAGACATTGCAGTGGGTGTCAGACCTTGCAGTGGGTGTCAGACATTGCAGTGGGTGTCAGACACTGCAGTGGGTGTCAGACACTGCAGTGGGTGTCAGACATTGCAGTGGGTGTCAGACCTTGCAGTGGGTGTCAGACCTTGCAGTGGGTGTCAGACACTGCAGTGGGTGTCAGACACTGCAGTGGGTGTCAGACACTGCAGTGGGTGTCAGACACTGCAGTGGGTGTCAGACATTGCAGTGGGTGTCAGACACTGCAGTGGGTGTCAGACCTTGCAGTGGGTGTCAGACATTGCAGTGGGTGTCAGACACTGCAGTGGGTGTCAGACATTGCAGTGGGTGTCAGACATTGCAGTGGGTGCTGCTCCTTGGTTTTCCTGAGCAGCATCACAGGGGAGCGGGTGCTCTTGGCATTAGTGAAGCAGCAAGGTGGGAGCCTGAGTGGCTGCACTGGATAGAAGATGCTTATTTTGAGTGCAAAAGAGAAGGCAGGAGCCACAAAATAGAGAACTTCAGACTACTGCATGTGCAAGGAAACGTTAGGGATTTCTGGCTGCATTGATGCCAGTACTGTGTCCCAGAGGAAACCAGAGAAGGGCTGTTTCATGTTCAGCCTCCTGCCAGAGTGTGGGTTGGCCTGAGTGTCTGCCTGCTAAGTGTCTGAGCTGTCATGAGCTGGGCACTCCCAGATTCCAGCTGCCTGTTCCCATGCTGTTGGATTCACAGCTCAGGCCATTCCCATTGCTCCCTTCTTTCTCTGGACAGAGCATCTTGCCATCAGGGTGCTGGCTCACACGTGGATGTGTCCCTGCAAGGTTCCTCAGCACAGGCACTTTGTAGCACAGAGTAACCCATGTTCTTTTCTCCTCTTTTCCTTGTTACCTGCTGCCCGAAGGCTGTTAAAAATGTGGTGGGAATGGTGAGTATGCTGTGCACGGGGATGACGCTGCTGTGCAGGGTGGAACACCGGGGTCGCTGCAGACCCACGCCCTGTGCTGCAACGTGTCTGCACCCGCTCTCAGGCCTGGCATTTGCTCCACAGAGCTACTGTGGAAAAAGGCCTGTCTAAGCTTTTGTGGGTTGTGAGAGATGGGTGGTCCTGAGGTTAGCTGGTCCCTGATTAATGGATTTTCATCCTTGCTGCCCTGGCTGTGTTGGTGAATTACATGGGATCCTGGCATCTTAATTTGTGTCAGATCTTCATAAACACATTTTCTCTGTAGCTTGCTATTCCTGTCCCTTGGGCACAGTTGAGAAACTTCTTTCCTGGAGGCCATGGAGATATTAGGAAAGTCTTCCATGGTTTCATATGACTTGTTCTGCCCAGTAAATGAGTTTCTTAGGATTTGCATAAGGAGTATGGCTCAGTCATGGAATGGGCTTTTAGTATATTTCTGTGAGCAGCCCCAGAGTATCTCTTTCCTTTCTTTCCCTTCACAGATGTTCCTGCTGTGCTTCCTTCTTGCTCAGTTTCCACTGGCCACCCCCCAGCCCTCACCCCTGGTCTGTCCCTGCCTTTGCTGCTGTTCCAGTCTGTCTGATGTTGCTGTCCCTGAACTGTCCTTCTTCCCAACCTGCCCATCTCACTGCTCTGTTCAGGAGCAGCAGCTTAACTGGGTTTCCAGGGAAAGAGTGTCCAGGGAAGGGCATTGCCTTATCTATCTGTGGCTGTAAGAGAAGCAGTGATGTGACTTGTAAGGAATTGCTAATGTCTGTATTGCTGTCTTCAGCTGCATCAAGTCCTGGTTCAACTTCAGGCAGGCGAGAAGGAGCAAGATTTCCCCTCTGCACCAATCCAGGTCTCCATCAGTGTCCAGCTCTGGAGGCTGCCTGGCTGCCATGAGTTTCTGGCAGCTCTAGGTAGGAAAACACTTCTTTCTGCTGTCTCTCTAAATCCATTGCTGGTGTCTCATGTAGGAGCTTGAAGCACTGATAACACTCACAGCTTCACATTTGTCTGCCTCCTGCAGCCCAGGCTGCATTTGCCAAATTCCAATGTCTGTGCTCTTCAGCTCCATTTCTGTGAGAAAACCTGGAATTAATAGTAAACAGTTTGGGGTGTAGGACACTGTCACCTGAGATGTGTTTGGTGTATAATTTCCTGACAGCTCTAAATAATTTGCAGCTACAGAAGTGTTGACAGGAGTGAATTGTTAATGAGTGTGTGTGTTCCCAGTCCAGCACCACAAAACTCCCAACACCTGGAGAAGGTGTGCTAAACAATAATAAATAAAAGACAACAAACTGCACATGAGCGGTGCAGTCATCCTTCTGAGGGTGCTGCAGGCTGTCATACCTCTCTGTTCTGTCTGTGTTATAAGTGAGATTACTCTGATTTGGAAAGAGGGTCTTTCTGTGAGCTGTAATTTTCTATTCCATGTCCCACTACAGGTTTTGACCTTTGTGAAGTTGGTCAAGAAGAGGTCATTCTGAAAACTGGGAAACAAGCTACCAGGAGGACCATGCACTTTGCTCTACAATCCTTGCTGGCACTTTTTGGTAAATCTGCTCAGTGTGTTTTTGCTCTTGTGTCATCTCATGATTTGATCTGAATGGCTTGTGCTGAAATCTCACAGTTGCATCTTTGCAGAGGTCACACATGTGTCACAAATGTGGCCCAGGGACTGGAGTAAATGTTATTTTTGTACGGGAAAGACTTGTCTGAGCAGAAGCTGCAGATAGAGTCCAGTGACTGGAGGACCTGTATCTCATTCTTTGTTTTGAGATATAAAATGATAATGAACGTCCATCTAGGATACCTGGACAGAGGTTCTTGCCTGGACTGTGAACTTCTTTTTCCTTACCTAAGTAGTAGTTGGTTTTATTTGATTTTATGGTGTATCTAGGGGCGTGTTTGTACATACTGTTGTCTTTTCTTTTTTAGATTCTACAGAGCTGCCCAAGCGCCTTAGCCTGGACAGTTCCTCATCACTGGAGTCACTGGCTTCTGCTCAGTCTGTTTCCAACCCTGTACCCCAGTATCAAAACCCACCATTCTCTCCTACCTGTCCAGACAGCATTGCCTCAGATGCCATTTCTGTGTACAGCCTGAGCTCCATTGCTTCTTCCATGAGCTTTGTTTCCAAGCCAGAGAACATGCTGGATGGGGCAGGACACAGAGGACGGCAGGATTATGAGAGGCCCAAGAATATCTATCCACACAGGTCTGCAGCTCAGAGCCAGCTGTCACCACAAGCCACTGCAGCCAGCAAAGATGAGGAAGAGTATGAAGGTTTCTCTATAATCAGCAATGAGCCTTTGGCCAGTTACCAAGAAAACATAAAACCAAGGTTTTCCCCTGATCACAAACAGCCCAAAACTGGTCAGAATGGAGGCATTAAAGTGTCCATCAACTCCAAAGGGAGCATAAGTACACCAAATTCTCCTGTTAAAATGACCCTCATCCCCAGCCCAAATTCACCTTTCCAAAAAGTTGGGAAACTTGCAAGTTCTGATACTGGGGAATCTGACCAGTCTAGCACCGAGACTGACAGCACTGTCAAATCCCAGGAGGACAGTAATCCAAAGCTTGATCCTCAAGAGTTGGCCCAAAAAATTCTGGAGGAAACTCAGAGTCACCTCATTGCTGTTGAACGTCTCCAGAGAAGCAGCAGCCAGCTCAGCAAGAGCAACAGCTCCGACGAGGGCGCTGCCAGCCCGGGCGGCGTGTCCGCGTTCCGCTCCTCCGAGACCAGCGCCTTCAGCCGCCCGCTCAGCTCCAGCCACAGGAACCAGGCCTCACCTCTTGCAATCAAACCAAAGCCTCCAACGAGGAGTTCATCCCTTCAGAAGGTGAGCTCTGGCTATAACAGCCCCACAACGTCGGAGATGTCAAACAGAGAAGGCACAGGCCAGTACAGTGGGCAGCCGTCTCCAGGTTGTGATTCACATGGGTCCCTGACCGAGCAGCCTCCCTTTAAACTCAAATACCCCAGCTCTCCTTACAGTGCTCACATTTCTAAATCACCCAGAAATATCTCTCCAAGCTCAGGGCATCAGTCTCCTGGTGGCAGCACTCCATCTCCTGCTCTTTCTTATTCCTCAGCTGGTTCTGCTCGCTCAAGCCCAGCTGATGCCCCAGACATAGACAAATTAAAATTGGCTGCCATCGATGAAAAAGTGCAAGCAATTCACAACTTAAAGATGTTCTGGCAAAGCACTCCCCACCACTCCACTGGCCCAATAAAGATTCTCCGAGGAGCTCCTGGAACAATGACTTCTAAGAAAGATGTCCTCAGCTTGCTCAATTTATCACCACGACACAGCAAAGAGGAAAGTGCAGAGAAGCTGGAACTGAAGGACCTGTCTCTTGGGCAACACCTTGCTGCTTCACCACAGAAGATCCCTCCAAATGGACACAGATGCCCTGAAACCACAAATGCCATGACATCAGCTCATTCCTCACCTGGCAACACTCTGGGAGCCGTGCGTCCCCTGAGGCTGCCAGCTGGGAACGGGTATAAATTTTTGTCACCAGGAAGATTTTTCCCTTCCTCCAAATGTTGAAATGTCCCGAGTACCAGCTGATGACTTACAGTCTTGCTGAAGTGTTTGCTTCTGCCCACTTGCCTTTACCAAAACAGAACCAGTAGCTAAGCAGCCGTGGTCATGCCCTCAGCTGGCGGTGCCCAGGGATGGGACAGGCTGGCCTGCTGTCACTGTGGGGGCACACGGCCTCACACACATGGGTTTTTGTTTCCCTTATCAGGACTTTGGCCAGACTCACCTGATAACAGGTTTGTAGTATTCAGTATTTGCAGCAGCAGATGCAAAGCATCTGGTTGTCTGTTCGTTAAATACTGGCTTTTAAGCCACCTCCTTGTATTTCTTAATCAGAAGTTTTACAGCTGGTTTTTTGTACAGAAATTACACATATCAGGGGTTGGAGAGGAAAGGGAGAGGAGGCAGAACATTCCTGTGTACCACAAAGAACATAGGTACAAGTCTCTGCCTGGAGAAAGATGAGCCATTCACTCGACTGCTTTCAAAGGCTGACAGAGGAGAAGACCACACACCTCTAGACACCTCTGCCAGGTTGGCCAAACCAGAAACTGCTGTCAGTAAAACTCCATAGCAGCAGGATCTGGCAGTTCTGTTGCATCATTTAGAGACTGGTGAAACAAAGACAACAGGAGAGAGGTGCCCCGTTCTAAAATCTGCATCTCAAGTAACTCTTTTTGGAGGGAAAGCTCTCAGATGAGAATTTGCTGGTTGGTCTGCTCAAAGGAAATGTTTGGGGTCTAACAAACCAGGTGAGCCTGCGAGTGTGGTAGTGAGTGTGTGTCAGAGAGACATGTTCTGGTTTTATTGAGTGCTCTGGTCTCTCTGGCACATCACATTGTGAAGGGGAACTTCTTATACTAGCAAGTTTTGGGCACTACTTACATCACTGTCTGCTCAGTGAGCACAGGAAAGGATTACAGATGCTGCAGCTCAGAACATTATTTTGCAGTTCCACAGCAGGCAAGAATGTGACATCAGTTTGTGTAATTCAGACATCATCACCTGACTAAAAAAATGCCTCCTTGATCCTGCTAGATCATTGACAGGGCTCAGCGCAGGCAGGTCTGCAAACCTTTTCCCTGCTGTGGAGGCAGGTTTCCTTTGGAGCAGGTGTGGAAAAAAGTTTCATTTGGAGCAGGTGTGCCAGTGTAAGCAGCTGTTGGTGCAGCTGGAGCCAGAACCCGAGGCAGCAAGCGGAGGGGCTGGATGCAGAACCTGAGTGCCCTCTGAGGTGGGAGGAGAGGGGACCAAGAGCACCCCCAGGGCAATATGTACAGTCATCTTCCCGAGGCTAGGTGGGGTTTAGGAGTTAGGGGCAGGCTGGAGATGGTTTCTAGGTGGCTGTGGAATGCAGAGATGTGATCAGGACCCCAGTGATCATTTACATGCACTGAAGCCGTGGGCGTGCGGCAGCATCGGCCCCGCCACGTGAGCTCAGATCCACGCGAGGTATTCACAGGCTGTGAAGTCAGAGCACTGTATCACCAAGGATTTTGGTGTCTATTCTGCACTCCCAGAATTGGCTGAGTGACTGAAGGCTAATCACTTCACCTCTCCGTGCCTCGTCTTCCCTTTCTATCTAAATGGGGATAGTAATACTTACCTACCTACCTCACAGAGGTGTTGTGAGGCTGAATTCATTAGGCCCTGAGTTTTAGCTGGATCTTAAGTCAACTTCCAGTCTTGCAGCTGAATGGAGAGTGCAGGCAGCTCTGTGGACATACCAGAGGTATGTGGCTGATGCAGAGAATTGTACTTAGCATGGCTGGATGCTCTTGTTGTAAACGTGGATCTGATAATTTGTGATTTTCTTAGGGATCTTGGAAGAAAAGCATGATAGCAGGGAAGAGGATTCAGTTCTGATATGGAAACATGAAAATGCTTAGGCTCAGCTTACTCATAGGACATAATCAGATGTGTGCTGTGAGAATATTCTTTAGTCTGCTGGTTCCAGAAGAATGTTTTCCTTTTTATCATTGCAAGAAATGAACACAAACACTAAAAGCAAAGGATACGGGGCTGGGTTATTACAGCCAGGTAACAAGGGAGGGGGGATCACCAAAGTTTTCAGTGCAGAGAGGAGTAGTTACCTACTCGTACACAATGTAGCAGAACAGTTGAGTCAATCTGTTCAACTCATTAGGATGCAGGTTATTTGTCTGTACCTGACATCTTCCTGTGATGGTTTGGTGCTAAACATCACCTTCGTGTCATTTGGCAGGAAAAAATTAGAATAGTGGGCCAAAATGAGTCAGCACAGCGTCTGCCCCTTGTGGAGACAGTGATGCTGTTGATCATGCCACTTGCTGTGGTCACAGGACTGCTGAGAGACTTCATGTGACCTGCTCTGTTTCTAACCAGCATAAACTTTTTGAAACGACATCCCAGGAACACCCAGGATGGAAGTGGGCAGCTTTTTGTTTATAGCAACAGCAAATACTCCCTGTAGTGCTGCATAACACGCCAGAAATAAGCCTCTTTGTTGTAGTTTACTTCCATAACTAAAGGATCTTTTAATCTGTAGAAATTCTATGCTGCCATTTTGTTACAACCCATTTCTATGCTCCAGCAGGTTTCATGCTGGCTTAAAGCTTTCAGACAGAGCTGAATCGGGGTGGGGGGTGTGGGGGAGTGGTTCTTCTGTTGTTTTTAAGGAGGGGGGAGCATTAGAAACAGGGAAGGGTTCGGATGTAGAGAAAGTTCAGTATTTGGGGAATTTGATGTTGTATAAATATGGAAGGTGAGTGTCACTAGAACAAGTCTTTTGGGAAATAGGTCTCCGTTGACTTGGCACAGGTCACTTCCATTGGCTTGCCGGGAGCCATGAAATGCATGCTTACTCGTGGCTGGGAGACACTGCACACCTTGTCCCTCACTCCTCCACCTCCTGAATGAGAAACAACCCCTTTGTGAGGAAATAAAGAGTTTTATCAGGTTTGCCCAATATGTGGAGAAATTCAGGAAATGAAAATCACATGTTCTCCATTTGCTATTAGAATTCCTTCTGTGGGTTTAATGCATTTGTCGTTGTTGTATTTGTGCATGGTACAAGTGACAACACTGCGTAATACAGTGAGCAATAACAATTAGGTATTAACCACTTTCACATCAAACCTGCCACATGCAACCATTCCCCAAGGCCATAGAATGTTTTGGTTTTGCCCTGTATGTTTTACTGTGTGAGATTTCAGATTTTTTTATTGACTGTCTTTAGCTCCAACTAAATGGGAACAGTAAACAACCCGTGATCAAGATCTAGTTTAATTTGATTTTGTTGGTTAGCCTGTACCTCTGGCCTGATACTGGTTTTCCTTCTGTTTAATCATACCTTACTGAAACAAGGAAAAAGGTGCTACACCCATGCATATCACTCTAGGCCATATTTTCTTTCATTAGGGCAAGCTCGTTCTGTGAACATCTCTAAAAGTTGCAGAACAGCTCCAGGGGCACAGAGGTGTCTGTGAATCTGTTAGGAAGCACTGGTAGTTTCAGCTGGATGGTGATAATGGGTTTGAGCAGTTTCAGGTTCATTGCATTGCCATGCTGCCCAGCAGGGCTGCACGTGTGTGTGGACACTGGTCCCCTCAGCTGCAGAGGAGCACTGGAGACAGTGACCCAGAGAGGATGGTCAGCAGAGGCTTCCCAGCAGCAGCCCTTCAGCACTCGCTCTCCCTATGTGCAGTGTTAGCCATGTTTGGCCTCTATGGACTTTCTTTGTAAATGAAAACTCTGTTTCCAGACAGCATTAAACTTTTTATATTATGAAATTTACCATGTAAAAAGATTTTCATATTTTTATTGAAATTGCTAAGGCATTTGGCCTTTTCTTCTTTGTGATTTCAGTGTCTATTAAAGCATGAGTTCTCTCAGTGTCTCGGTCTCTTGCTCTGGAAGGATGTTGGGGAAGGGTGGTTGTTGGCTCACTGCTCTCTGCCCACACCCAGCTCCCGTGTGACTCTGTCCTGTGGCAGAGTGAAACTCGCAGCAGCTCTCCTCAGCTCCCTCTGGAACTTTCCTTCCCTTTTTGTGCAGTGCAGTGTTCCTGGCACCAGTGCTCATTGGAAGCTGCTTTTCCTTCTCCTGACAGGTGCTGGGAGCTCCAGTATTTGCTCCTATCTCTTGTAGTCAGCAGCAAAAGGACTCGCAGGGCTGGGAGGAGCTCTGAGGGTTGTGAGAGAACCCAGTGCTAAAGGGATGAGAGACTCTCTCTGTACCAGTGCCAGCTGGAACTTGGTGAGTTCAATCTAACTTATGTCCCCATGTGAAAGGTGCCCTTGTACTCCGGGGAAGTGTTGGAGACACATGAAACTAAACACACAAAGCTGTACAGGCTGCAGGACCACCCACAGCCTGGGGAGCAGCCAGGGCCACTGGCAGTGCTGGTGCTGCCACAGGGTGAGCCCGGGCTGGAGCCCTGCCATGAGGAGCAGCTCCTGGAAGCGTCTCCTCCCTCCTCCAGTGGGGCTGGGGTGGAGCTGGGCTCCAGTGGTTTGTCTGTGCCAGCTCTGGGGTCAGCGGGATGTGGCTGCTTGTGTCACTGTCGTGTGTGGCAGTATGCAGCTGTAAACAGAGGGGTCAGGGACTGAGCAAACACCAAATGTTGTCCATATGGGGAAGGAGCAGCAGCAGGGACTGCACGCTGCCAGCGTTTTGAAAAACCAAATAAAGGAAAATCCTGAATGCTTGGGGAAACAGAGAGTGCCAGCCCCCTCCAGCTGTGCCCCAGCACAGCCCTGATCACTGCTGAGCCTCATGGCCAGAGCCAGTGCAGGCCTGAGTCACTACTCAGGGGCCTCCACGGAATTTGTGTCCATAGGAAGAGCCTGCCGAGGGTTTTCCTTACAGCCCTTTACCTGGGGGAGGAGTGTCTGGCAACACTGGATTTTATCTGGATTTCTGTTCTTTTTGTAAATGCCTCATTGTCTCTGGCTCCTGGCAGAGGAAGTGTGGGGGACAGTGGCTTCTCCAGGGAAAGGGGAGCCAGGGGGGCTGCAGAGAGGGTCATGGGGCACCTCTGCAGAAAAGCATGCATCACTGGAACACAAGTGTGGAGCTTGGGTGGTTGGGGTTTTTTTATTTCCAGTTTACCTGGTTTTACATTTGTGTGTGACTTTCAAACAGAGGGAAGGCAAAAGTCTGTATGGCTGTGGAAAACATCTGGGGGAAAAATGAAAGCTAATGCTCAGGAACTAGAAAGCAAATCAATATATTAAAAATTAAGTAAATCCTGTTGTTCTCCCTGAATTACAATTTTTGAGAACCTCAAAGTGGAAATATGTTTCCCAGCCACTTTGTTTTTAGGGCAACATTTTGCCACAGGATAAGTTCAATCATTATGTAAACCAGGATAAAGCCAAATTCAACACAGAGATCATGCCTTGGGTCGTCCCATCCCTGTGCTCCCTGACCAGGAGCCTCGGTAGAACAACTCCCTGTCACACTGTCCTGTGTCACTGCCCCAGCACCCCTGAGGTAGCACTGGAATTCCTCTACTCCAGGAGCAGTGTTCCAGGTTCCTCACTGCCTGGAAGGGCTCTACCTGGGGCTGATTTCAGCCTTCTTTCAATGTTTCTGAGCTTTTGGACCTGCAGACCCCTTTCATTTTGTATTTTTAATGCCAGCTGAAGGTTGAAGCCCCAGCCTGGCTGAACTTTATTGTGAGGTCGTTATTAATCCCCGTCCTTGTGACTGCGATGGAGGCTAAAAGAAATCGTCTCACAAGAGGGCGGCATTGGCCGCGGAAACCGAGTCTGCTATGGATATGGTGCGGTTTCATTTGCGTGGCAATACAGGGGCAGCCCAGAGTTGACTGGGATTTGCGGGTGAAGGCTTTTGCTTGAAACAGATTGTAAAGGGGAATTTTAGCTTCTTCCCCCCGTGTGACAGAGGCAGAAGGAGGGGCCGGCAGCGGCAGAGCGGCGGTGCAGCCGGGACAGCGACAGTGCCAGAGGAGCCGCACCGGTGCTCGGAGTGACGGCGGAACCAGGCTCCCCGAAATTCACCAACACTGCAGCTTCTCACTTCCCACCGCTGGGAGGGCGCTGGGGGTGACCCCATTCGGGAACGGCGTCGGTCCGTGAGGGCCAGACGCCGCGGAGCGGGCAACCCGGGCTGCCCGGCACCGGCCCGTCCCCGCCAGGCAGTGCGGAGGGTCCGTCCTGCTGCCGTGCGCGGCCGCGCTCGGCACCGAACGGCCGGCACGGCGCCCCGGACTGGCCCTCAACCCCAGCACCGTTCTCTGTCTCCGCTCTCAGGCCCCGCGTCCCGCCCCGGCCCCGTTCTCGCTCCCCGCCGGGCCGGGCCCCTCTCGCCCCTCACCGGCCCCTGGCGTGCGGCGCCCGGCGATGACGTCACCCCTCCGGCACCGACGGGAGGGCGGATGCGCACCGGAATCCGGCCCGGCGCGTTCTGATTGGCTGCTGACGGGTGAGGTGTGCGCTCGCGGGAGCTGCGCGCTCTCGGATTGGCGGCGCCCGGCGCGTGCGCGCCTCCGGGCGAGGCGCGAGCGCGA
>VZUI01023648.1:0-20188 GCA_013401135.1 Cettia cetti | reverse complement strand
AGAAAGAAAGAAAGAAAGAAAGAAAGAAAGAAAGAAAGAAAGAAAGAAAGAAAGAAAGAAAGAAAGAAAAAGAAATAGGGGCAAATAAAAAAATAGAAAGGGAAAGAAAGATAACAAGAGAAAGAAATTAAAAGATAACAAGAAAAAGAGAAAATAAATTTGAAAGCAAAACCAAGAGAAGGAAAGCAAGAGAGAAAGGGAAAGAAAGGGAGAAAAAGGAAGCAAATAAACTGAAAGAGGGCGGGAAGGGAAGAGCAAAGGGCCGTGGGTGCTTCCAGCTGTTCAGACACGGCAGTGCCTCCCCTCCACAGCTGTGCTTTCCATCTCTGTCCTGCTGGGCTGCAGCCCTTCGTGGCACATGGAGGGCCCCAGGTGCACGGGGACCATCTGCCACGAACAGCCCCTCTGGCCCGAGGGACATTTCTGGGGTCACCAGCATCCCCTTGCCCCCAGAGGAGGCTCAGGTGAGATCAGGCACCTGCAAAGGGCCTGGCCTGGCCACAGGAGCTGCTGCAGCCAGATGAGGACAAACTGCAGGACACAAGGATATTAAAACTTCCTTTAAGCAGCAAAAACCACGAGTGTGTGGTGGCAGATGTGGCCAGAGCTGAGTTGGAGCTCCTGCTCACAGCTGCTGAAGAGGCTCTCGATGGCTGCAGCTGCTCACACACCGGCCAGCAGCAAAAACCTCCAAATGCTTCTTTTCTTTGTGCTGTGTAAGACAAAAGTTGGGAGATTTTCCATTAATTGGGAATTTTAAAAATGCTGTTCAGAGACAAAAGAAGTGCTCTTGATTTTTAGCACTGCTTGGAGAAAATCCCATTGAGAAACCAGGAAGCTAAATACACTGTGAAGTGTAAAGCTGTGCCACACTGAAGAATTAAAAATGTTTCTTTGAAAGCAGTAAGGATCAGGGTGGTTAGAGTTTCTGGGATGCCTTTTACACGGGAAAGAAAGGAATTCATTAGATGTTTAACTACTTTACTTTAGTAAGTAATGAAAAATTTTAAAAAGGAAGGAAAAAGAAAATTAAAGGAAAAAAATTAGAAAATCAAAATAAACATGGTTGGGCAAAACATGCAGAACCCAGAATGGTTAAGAAAGAACATTTTTGCCTCACATCTCTCTGTGTCCCTGCCACCAAAACTGGGATGACACTGGTGTGACCTTGCCCTGTACCAGGAGGAGTGTAGGCTCCAATCCCTCAAGCTTCCCATGGTTTAGCTATTAAGAAAAATATTTGAGTCCCTCTGACCCCCATCCATCCTAAGAATAAAATACTGGATAAAGGTGACAATATTGACCTCAGCTCTTACTAGCAGGTAGAGAATCCAACATCACCTACCAGGAGAAGCTGTTTTTGGAGCTTACACTCCACTGGACACCAGCAAATTCACCCTACAAGACTGACAGAGGCAGAAAAGTAGTTCTCAATTCTTCCCAGGGCACTATGAACTTATAAAAAAAAAATGGAAAGTGATGAGGACTGGGGTTCTGGGAGCACTGAGAATGGATGTGGTTGAATTTTCAAGGTATACCCACGTGCTCTGATGGTAACTGATATCCATTTGCTAATTCCAGTGGTTATTAGCTTGTTTTGTAATGAAATAGCTGTTTCACTGGTAAAAATCTATAACACTATCCAAAAGATTTCAACATAGGGGTTAAAAAATGAACTGTGTATGGAAGCCATGCTGAGGCCATGCCATCCTCTCCAGCTGAAGTCAGCTGGAAGGTCAGCTTGGTGCCACCCCATGAGTTTCACAGCTGCTTGTATCACGCCTCTGGGGTACAGCTGTACCCACACCCCAGAGTGGGGCAGCAGGAGGATGCAGCTTCTGAACCTGACAGCTTCCTGCTTTGTCCATTGCTCCTAATTCCTCTATTATACAAGACAATGAGCCCTCAGTCATCCCCCAGGAATTCTCTGGATTTGCTTGTATCTCTGTTTGACCATTTATTTTACAAACTAGATCATCTCTCCTCCCAGGCCTTCAGTCACTCATGTTACTTTGCACAGATCTTTTCCAAACACCTTCTTTCCTCTGAGTGCTGTGGGACCAAAATGTCACAAACGATGGACAACAACATCCTAAGCTCCCTTAGAACCTGAATCATCCACTGAGTCAATGTGGATGTGCCAGAGACATTTGTAGCAGCACAGTGACATTTTCTGCTCTGTTCTCCACTTTTCCACAATTCCCAGAGTCTGATTTGATTCACAGTGACAGAGATTGTGGCTTGATGCAAACGTCCTGAAAGGTGCCCCTTGGTGTGGCCTGAGAAGGCTCAGGGCATGGATCTGTGCCCTTTTCTAGTGCCAGCTGGGCCAGCTGAGGTGACTTTACCCAGTCCCCCATCACTGGCTGCTTTCATCTCCCTGCTAGCTCTGCTGCTCACGCAGTGGACCCCTAGTTCATGTTCTGAAGCAGCTGGGGCTTGGCTTAAACCCTTTTAAAACATCAGATCCTTGCTCACTCACATTTTTAAGCAGGAACAGCAAGAGGGTGGAAGTTGCCAGCAGCAGCAGAGGGTGACCCCCACGTTGCATCGCTGCCATCTGAGCAGACAGAGCAGTGAGGAAGCTGCTTGGAGGCTGGAAGCAAAATCTAGTGTCTGTAAGGAGCTTGTGAACCAGGACAAGCTCCAGGACCACAGCAGTGTCACCCAGATCTGCTGCCTTCCCAAAGTGCCACGTTCATCATTGGGGTCAGGGTGAGACCCATTCCCAGTTTGATCAAGATGCAGAAGTCCCCAGCTACAGATGGGCCAGGAGCACAAGTTGAACTTTCCCAAAACAACAATCAACCACTGACCTGAAAGGAAAGCCCACCTGTCCTTCCCTCCCTGGCTCTGTCTGAGGGCAGAGGCACCGGTGCTCTCTCGAAGAGCTGCACTTGTGGTATTTTTGACCCATCTGGAATGAGGATGAACCATAAATCTCACTTGACAGCTTAATCTCATTTTATTTCCCTGCTCGATTTCCAGGCCAAAGGGGTTTGGCTTAGCTTCAGAGAAGCATCTGAACCCTCAGAAGCTGCTCCAAACCCAAGTCCTAAATCTTTCTCTGGTCAGCCCCCGATGGGACTGGTGTCCCCTTGTCACTAGCTGTGCACTAAGACACAGCACATGGAGTCACACAGATGCTCATCAATACCAACCCTCCATAAAGGTATTTTAAGCCATCACCTGAAGAGGAGGTACTGAGGGTCATAAAAAGGCATGAGCTCACTCTTGCTGAAAGACCAAGAAGCAAATCATCTCCTTGAGACTCTGCTGGGGGTGAGCAGATTAATGGACCACCAGCCACCATCAGAGGCACCCATTAAATGCCAGCTGGAAAGGATATGTCCTTGATGGATATCTGCTGAGGTTCAAGCAAATCACAGAAAGCCTGTGCAGTGAAGGCAAGTGGCAGCAGGAAATCATGATTGCTTAAAAATTCCTAGGTCTGTGCTGAAGGGAGATGGAGACCACCGCTGCAGAGCCAGGGCAGGGCTGGCTTTGCATGTGTCTCTGTCCTGGTGGTCTGAAGAACAAAGAAGAAGCCAGGAGGGCGAGCAGACCTTGGGAACAGAGGGAGGCTGCAGCTGTAAAGATGAGCCAAGCTGTCTCTGTCAGCCTGGGAACCGGGGAAAAGAGCTGGGTGGGGAGTGCTGGTTTCACTTCTCAGCGCTTTGTGCAGACGCTGCCTCGGTGTTACGGTTCATGTAGGATTGCAGCAACCCCCTCTCAGCAAGGAACAGGCTCCAAAACTTCCTGCAAAAGCTCAGGCCGTGTTCTGCCATAATTTTTGCCAGAGATTTGCCTTTCATCTCTTTGGGATGCAGCAGCAGGAGCAGGGCAGGAAGCTCCCATTACCTCTGGAGAAACTGACCCTTGATCCCAAACAACGTGCAGGTCAGGGAGGGATTCATCCTCTTTGGTTTGCATTTCTCTGCCTTTAGGAGCTGTGCTTCAGCCATGGTGGTGATCCCAGAGCCAGCTGGCTGAATGATGCATATCCAGGCTGCACAGACCAGCAGAGCCTGGGCATGGACCGGGCTTCAGCCACGCACCACTTGCCTGACAAGAAAGGCCAGCTGGCTTGTCCCAGCCCAGCCCAGCCAGGCAGCCTCTACATAGCCCACATGATGGACCAGCTAATGCAGCACTGCTGCCACCAGCTCTGTCCCCTCAGGAGCACCGTCCTGGAAGGGGCATCCTCCCTGTGTCCAACCAGACCCCCAACCAAACCCCCAACAGCTACAGCTCTGGGGCTGTTCACCATGAGGCTGCCAGTCCTAGACACCCAACAGAGGATTTCAGGCTGAGTGAAGGTTTTGGTGGTTTTTCATGAGTAAGGAGAACAGCTCTGAACTCAACAAACTGTTCTGTGACTCGTGCAAGAGAGCTGAGCTGCCTTAAGGACACAGCTGATCTTTCAGAGAATAGAGAATGGTTTGGGTTGGAAGGGACCCTAAAGCTCAGTTCCAATCCCCTGCCATGGGCAAGGACCTTCCCCTAGATCAGGATGCTCAATACCCCATGCAGCCTGGCCTGGTACACTGACAGGGATAGGGGAAAACTCCTGTACATGCCTTCATCTCCTGTCCCACCAGCATCTGCATGGCTCCTCTGTGCTCCAAGAAGAGAAATCTCAGCTCTCAAGCTTACAAATCAAATGTAAACATTATTGCCATACACTTCCCATAAATCATCCTCTGGGATTTTGTGGCAGGGTTTCCTCATTTCCTCTTCATATTCCAGTTATTATTGGCTTTGTTGGGCACTTGGTCTCCTGTTCAGGGCTTTTTTTTTTTGTGTAACAGTTTGGCTCCCCAGCTGCTTTGCAAACAGGGGTCCTTGGGAGCTGTGGGAAATGTGATGAGATTCTTACACATATTTTGCACCAATGTACCTCCTTTGGGCACACTTTGTACCACATAAACCCAGCTTTCAGATTATGAACTCTGCAATGCAAAGCTCATTGAAGTGCCCAGAAATGAGTAGTGAGCTTTATCCACCAAAGACATTAAACACGCTACGTTTAGTCATTTCACTCACTGGAAATATCTCATCAGTCTGTAACACAGATCCACTTAAATCAACCCTTGAACTGAAGTTCAGGAGAGCAACATCGAGGAAAACAAAGGGAAGAAATTCCCACTTGTAATATGAGCAGCTGCTACAGGCTTCCAAGATAAATGAGCACTCCATAATACAAGAGGCATGATGGGTCTCTGATGTCAAAATGTTGTCAGGGGACAGCAACCTATGAAAGGATTTCTTTTTTCCTTTTGGTAAAAAAACCATCAAGTAGCTTTATTAGTATAAAAATTCAAGGTCACCAGAGCATGAGTTTTTGCCCTTTACCTATTTTGTCTGATTCCTAGAGGCCACGACTGGGGGTTTCGTGCTGCAACAGTGCACAGGTGTGTTTTGTGAGCCGTGGGCAGCAGAGATTTGCATTTCATTTCCATGTCTGCCAGTGCATGGATGTTTTCCTGAATGCAGACAGAATGGGGCAGGAGATACCATGGCTTGTGGCACAAATCCAAGCAGGCATTGGGGGTCTCAATCCCTGCTGCACCCAGGGCAGGGTTGCAAGGCACCACAGGGATGGTGGCAGAATATATAATTCTCCTTTTCTTTATGTTTAATATCTCCCTCATCCTATGTTGCCTCAGCCCTGGGGTGAGCCAAGGGATTCTCCTGAAACCCCCTTGGTGTTTTGGGAGCTACAGCTGGGTCCGTGAGCAGCTCGGGAGCTGGGAGTGGGAGCGGTGGGAGCAGCGAGCCGGCTGCTCCGCCGGGCTCAGCGGGGACGTGTCGGAGCCGCAGCTTCGCAAACACGGAGCTGCCAAGTGTGACACGCCAGCCCTGGGACGCCGGGCACGGCGGGGTCCCCGCGGCCGCCCCACCGACCAGCTGTGCCTCACACAGCCGGGGATGCCAGCCAGGACCTCGCTGCTGCCTTGGGAATGTGCCCCCAGCCCGGCTCCCACGGCAGACGCTGCCCCTCACTGCTGCGGGACACAGGGAAAAGCACCGGGATGGGGACAGCGAGTGGCACCGGAGTGGGACTCCCCTGGCGTTTTGGGGATGCGTGTCTGCTTCTCACCTGCTCACCTCCAGTGACGAGCCCATCAATCTCTCAAAATAAATAGCAATAATAAATAAAAGCAAACCCATTAAATTTTTGTTTGCTTGCTTTTCTTCCATCAGCAGACGCCGTTCCCAGCCGTGAAAGGTTCTGCTGCAGCTCTGCCCCTAAACCAGCAAGGGAAGAATTGCTGTTGACGCTGGCTGTGTTGTAATTGGCCTTTAGGGCTAAACCCTCTAATTAGATTAACAGGGACTGGTTCATTCACTCTGGGGGCAGAGTTGGGCAGGGACCCCTCCAGGGCCCTCTCCCACTGTGCCAGGGTTTCCTCTGAGCTTTTCCCTGCAATCCCACACCTCCTGCTGCTACTGTTCCCAGGGTCCTCTCCTATACACCCTCAGAGATGCACGGGACAAAGTGGGGAATGGTGTGAGATCTGGGCTTGTGTTTCCCTCCCCACATTTGCCATTTCCAGGTTAAAGTAAGCTGAGGAGGTTAAAAGCAGTTCAGAAACAGCTCAGGAAGAGAATGGGGATGGTGAAGAAGGGGAAGGAGGGGGAGAAGCCCTCCCTGCTCTCCCTCTGCCAGAGGAGATAATTTAGTGTTAAGTGTCACCTCAAAGAGTTAAATCAACCAGAGTACATTGCAAAAAGGCATTTTAGCCATTTCCATAGATAATGGTTAGGTCATGTCAAGATGCTGGCTTTCACGAGGCTATCAAGCCATCCATAATTTAATGTTTAAAATGCAACCTTAGCAATACAATTAATACTGTTTTATTAGCCCACAGAGGCTTCATGTAACTACTTAGAGCCATATAACACCAGCCCATCTCACAGCCCCATATAAATTCCTCTGGTAAGATAAACTTTTAGGTCTGCAGTTGCAGGCACTGAAAATCTGCAGAGCCAGCAGAAAGTAAATGGCTTTCCTGTTTGATAGAGTATCACTTTGGAGGAAGGCACCTCTGGCTTCTCTGCAGAGAAACGAGTTGGTGCCAAGACCTTGGGGAGGAGGCAAGTACAGGACATACCTTGGGAACGGTCCTAAATCATCTCTTTCTGCTTCTCACTGTCCCTCTCCCTGGGTATCTCTGTCTCCTTCACACCCACATGGACATGCACACACACACACACACACACACTCTCACGGGTTTTCTCTCTCACATGGAACAGAACTATTTGTGCATCTTGCACTGTTTTCAAACCAAACCCCTCTTGCCTGCCTGCCTGCTGATGGGTTCCTGACACTGAGGCATCCCAAACCAGGTGTTCTGCACCCCCAGCCTGGCCATCCTGGACCCCAGCAGGTTTCCTGTCTTGTGAGGCAGCTTAAGATAAGACTCCTGCAGCTTGGATATCTCGACCTGAGCCAGCCATTCCTGCTCCCCTGAGAGGCAGTGCAAGGTGGGAAGCATTCACAGTGTGTTATCCATTTGCCTCACTGGAGACACCTCCTTTGGGATCAGTTGAACCCTGGACACCACTGGCCAAGTGTCTACTGAGGAGCAAGGACAGCAGCCTGAGATGCAAATATTTTCCTAAACACAGCTGAATCTCACCCTCAAAATCCATTGCTGTTATTTGAGATACCTGTGGAGGTCATGCATGCAGGGACAGTTGATGTCCTCAGCAAGGGCCACCCAGCCAGAGGGCTGGCACAAAGTGAACTGGGTCACACACAGCATGAAACTTGCTCTGCTGACTTGTGCCAACCACCCTTCTCTGATACCTGCACGTGCCTCTTCCCTGCTGTGAGATCATTCTCCCTGTGCCTGTCTGGGACCTGGTGCAAGATCCTGCACAGGGAGGGAACCAGCAGTGCTTGCCTGGTGCAAAACCCCTGTAGACACCGCGGCAGATGGAGGAGCTGCTGAGGTCCTGGCCAGTACAGCCCTTTTCATGGTTGGTCTTCAGTCAGTTGTGACCCTAAGCAGTCTCTGGGATTTGCCTGGCTTGGTGTCTCAGTGTAACTCAGCCCAAGGCAGCCCATTTAAGTGCAAAGGCTTGAAGTGGACCTGCTTCTCCTGCTGAACACATGCCCAGAGAGCTGCTCACACACAGACACCAGCGCAGAGCCAATTAGGCACATTAGCATGGAGCCAGGCCAGGCTAATTGTTCTCTGCTTTCCCTGGGCCCAGGGAGCCTCCCTTTGGCTCAGGCAAGCTGTGGCCATTTCACTTCCATGGGCAAGAAGAGACCTCAGTGGCATCTGATCAAGCCAGGTTTTCCCATGGCCAGCACCAGCACTGTTCAATCCTCACGTGGGGCTGAGGAGCACCAGGTGCCCTGTGCCCCAAAAGCCATCCCTGCCCCAAGGCTCTTCAAAACCAAAGCAGAAAGAAGAAAAAAAAAGGACAAGTGTTGCCTGACTGGTATGAGCAATATAGAGAGGAGGTGGCTGATCCAGACACAGAGGTGCTCTGGCAAAGGTGAGTTTTTGTGGCTCTCAGGTCTATGCCCACTGAAGCCACCCTATTCTTGTGCTCATCCACTGCAGGGTGTACCTCAGGGATTGCTTGTGTACTCCATCAGCAGAATAAAAAGCCACTCGTGGCACTGTCATCTCCTTGTGTTTAATATTTTCCATATTTTTCTCCCTTAAAACCCTGTTTTCTCTAAATAGCTTCATCTCTGCTTTTATGTTGGAAATTATTTTTGAGTTTGTCTGGTTGTGGAGTCAGAGTCTAGAAACTTTAAAGAGGTCCAAATTCATAGGGCAAATAAGGATTCCTCCTTCCTCCACCATATCTGCATTAAGGTTTTATTAAATGTCAAGGTTCTACAGCGACCTCAGGGTTTAGGGGGACACAGTTCTGAGTCCAGGGTCTCATCTCCTTTGTCTTCCATACACCCTGACATCCAAAGATACAGGAATAAAGAGAATAATTCACTCAAATATGTTTTGCAATTAAAGTAGAGGCACCTATTAAAAAATAAAGAGGCACCCTGCCCCCAAATTTCCTCAGGTTAGGGCCAGCTTTTCTGATTATTCCAGCCTACACTTCCTGTGCATTTTAATTATTTTACTCACACTAATGCAAACACACAGAGTGAAGCTAGACCAGGCATCCCAAATCAGTTTAATGAATGTCCTCATCTGAGAGGATTCTCTTTCATAATGACTGAGAGGGATGAGAAATAGAACTCGCTAGCCTAGCTCCCCAAGAAGCAGCAGGGCCCCAAAGATATGAAAAAAAAAAACCCAACCAAAAACCAAAAAACCAAGCAATTCATCAGAAGCAGCAGGAGAGAAAAGCTAATTAGAGCTGGAGACATAAAGAATGAAAATCTGAGCATGGAGGGCACTTTAGGGGGAAAAAGGAGAGGAGCTCGGAGAGCCACAAGCCTAAATCTGTTGTGTGAGCTGTAGGACTCACTGAACACCTGCACGAGAAGGAGAGAGCTTGTGCTTCCCACACGCTGGCAGAAAATAATGGCTTTGGGGGAAACACACCTTTCACATTTACAGGTTTTGTTCCTGGAAGAAGCCTTCTGTTTCTGCCCTTGCTTCATCTTCCCTTTCTTTTTCCTGACTAACAGCAGGTGCTGTTCCTGCCTGCTCTCATTTGCAGGGATGCTGGTGTGTTTTCCCTCCATCTCCTCCTCTTCCCCGCTGGCTCTGCCCCCTCTGAGCACCACAGCATCTTCCCCGCTACAGCAGGGAGGTGAGTTGGGTCAGGCTGGCCCCACGCTGGGGCCAACCCTGCTCCTGGCACAGTGCTGGGCACTGCACCCTGCACCCTCCAAGGACAGGGAGAGCCACCACGACCTGCTGTGCTGGCTGCAGGATCCGCCCATCACCCGGGGCAATGGTAAGGAAACATCCCTGTGCTCGCTACAGGGCTGATCCTTGCTCGATGTTGAAATCAGGGCATGGAAAGGACAAAGGAAAACATAAACCAGCCCATGCTAACCCAGCAGGCACAGTGCTGCCCCTGTAAGGAACAGCAAAGCTCCAGCGCCCTTTGAGCTGCTGTACAAACAACCAAGCAGCTCCTGCCCCGGAGCACTCCCAGCCTGAAAAGCCGAAGGAGGGAGGGTGATAATCCTTTTCTCCTTGTTTCTCCAAACACAGGCTTTAGGCAGTTCTGTAGCACAGAAATCCGAGGGCTCATGCAGAGGGGATCAGCATGCACCCCTCTGCCCATGGGTAGCATGGATGTGGTTTATTGGCTGGTTACAGTCACCCTGTGCTGTAGTTTGGCAGGTTGTTATTTTTCCATGTCTGCTTTAAGCCTGTGGAGCCTTTGAACACCAGAGCAGTAAATAATGGAGAGCAGTGGGCAGTTCAAGCATATTTCCAGGTTTTTAGTGCTGTTAATGCAGATGTGGGTTGAGGCCTTCACGGGCTAAAGCTGCTGGATGAGGCTGGTGTCAGTAGGTCTCTCTCCTCACCAGGCAGCAGAACAGTCTCCTTTGGGGCAGGTGCAGACTCACAAGAGTGAACCTGCTGTTCACAGCAAACCCATCACTCCTTCTTCCTCACCTATCAGGGGGCAGCAATGCTTCCCCAGAGGTATGTGCTCCAATATCAAAACAATTCCCAAAAATCAAGACTGAGGGCCGGATTTCCATGACCAGCCAGGACCACCAGCTCCTGGGCATTCCTGTGCTTTTGATGTTCTTGTCATTTACTTGGCTCTCTGCAACGTCAGATCAATGGGATAGGAGCAAGAGAGCTGAACTGGGTGCCTGTCTTCTTGTCCCTCTTTAACCTGCAGAGGTGTCAGGTGAAATCTCCTCTTAGAGAAAGTTGTCCTGAAATGCTCCTACATGTGGTGAAGGAGGAACGTGCACTTGGTGTAAAGCAGGGGCCCAGCTTTGCAGGGACAGGCCTGGGATATTAGAAGGGCTTAGAGACAGGACTCCTACAGCATAAATCCTCTCTATATTTTCCATATCAGCAGAGTGTTCCAGATTCAGGCGTTGGCTGCACAAACCCTGGGCTAGTAGAGAGCAATGGATTACTAGCAAACAAGGGAAAAGCAAGCAGAAGCCTTTGGCAGTGGCCAGCTGGTCATTTAGCATGAACCAGTTTATTTTTTTTCAATATAAATCGGTGTACAGGTTATTTCTTGCCATAGAAGAAATACAGTTTTTGTAAGATATATTTAAAGGAAGCCAGACTTTGCCTTTCCCACTGCTGTGAGACTACTTACATTTCTAGTGCCAATTGCCTGTGTCCCACTGTTAAGTGAGAGGAGGATTTCAGGCAGAGAGTTTGATTCTCTTGTATTTAAACTCAGATAAAAATCAATTGCATGGGAAAAATCCATGCAAGAGAAAAGTGTTCCCCAGTGCAGGCTTTAAATCCTGTGTTGGTTTCTTTGCCTCACTTTGCTCTGAACCCACCAACAGCTGTGGATTTTCAGATTTTTCACTGTGAATCCACATCAAAGTGGTGTCCAGTCCTTTCTAGGAGGGACATAATTTCTCAGTGTCCAATCTCTTTTAATACATGTTTTAACATTAATAGAAGCACATTAAGTGGCATTAGGAAGTGGAGCAGGGGAACTGCCCTACCAGATCATATAACTAATTGCTTTGCTGCTGGTTCTGTGCTTCCTATTCCTGTGACATTCCTTTGAAGTCAGAGTGGGATGCTCTGACATATCTGTACATCAGGGAGCACTGAAAGGTTACTGCTTCCAAACTAAATAAGAACAGAGGAATGGTTAATTTCCTTTGTCTGGCATCCATCACACAGCAAGGTCAGTGTCACATGTTGGGGAGGATGCTAAACTGGACACATGTTGTGAATTGGTAGCTATAGGATGCTGTACATCCCCTCAAAACCCCTGGAGTAGAAGTGGTGATGGAAAAAAAAAAGGAAAAAAAAGAAGCCTAAGTGGATTTGCTGTCACTCTAGGGACATGGTTGAGAATGCTTGATGGGACAAGTACATATGGACTTGCAGGTGCAGATTGGCCGTGCTTTGCATAGGATCCTGCCGAGAGCTTGCTGGATAGTTTGTTTGATGCAAGTAGATTTTTCACTTTGCACCAGCCATCTGTCTCCACGGCTGTACTGAAGCATCCCACAGACACTGTGCTACAGAGCTGCAGCACAGCCTTGTCACAGTCATGCTGCTGAAAAACCTCTCGTAACATCTCCTTTGATAGATTTTCACTTCCCTCTCCACCTTGTGCATGAGGACACAGTGCAAACAGACCAAAAAATGCTCTACACAGGAGAACAGTAGCTGAAACAAAGTATTGGGCTAATTTGTCTTGGGTTGAAGCAGGTTTTGCAAGCCATTGGATACATCCTGATGTAATGAAAAAGCAACTATCAGGAAAAATTGAAATTTTTTCAGCTATACCCACCCTCTATTCCAGAGTAGGCACTCCCTACACACCTAAAACTTATGCCCCCAAGCAGATTAGCACATAGACTGTCTATTTTAAATGCCACCCCTGAGAAGAACAACTTTTGGAGGAATTCCAAAAGGTTCAGGCACTTGGTTCAAGTCTGAGTGGGTGTTGTGTGGTCTGGCTGTGCACTTGCAGTTAGGCTGGCCTCTTACATGTCCTGGTTTTAGCTGGCTTGGAAATGCCCCAGAAATGACAGTGACACTCATCTCTGCTAACTGAAGCCCACAGCTCCCCACCATTACACAGATGTAGCCACGGGGAAGCACACCAGGGGAGCCAGGTGAAGTAAATGCAGCACCAAAAGGACCTAACAGCTGATTAGAAAGAGGTGTGGCCCATTCTTCACCACCTAGTCATTAAACTAGGATCAGTTGGCCTGCCAGGAGCAGAGGACCATTCAGCTGCCAGCTATTGGTAGGGATGCAGGACTTGGCACTGATGCAGCCTCTGGCCTCCTGTGTGTAAGAGATCAAACATGACTGCTGCAACTGTCCTTTTGGATCTGCCTTCCTGCTGTGCAGCTGGCACTGAATTGTTTGGGAATGAGCCTCAGTCAGATTTTTGTGACAGTTGTTCTTTTTTTTCTCTTTTCTCTAGAAAAGGTTCTTGCTGCCTCTTTATCCTCCTGGCTCATACTGGGAGCAGCTGGGGTGACACGGGGAAAGTTGGTGGAGTTCTTCTCAAAGCACAAAACCTATTTCCCAGGATCCTTAAGGTCTCTGTGGTTGAAAACAAAACTCTTGAGTTCAAAGAGAGTGCTTCCCACATAACAGCAGGTTCTCAATAGAAATTAGTAATTTCCCTCCACAGTTAAAAAAAAAAAATAAAAAATAAAAAGCCCAAACCAGAAAAAACACCAGGAGATCCCATGTCTCTGCTTGGTGGGAATGTCACAATTTCTTATCCTGGCTGGTGGAGCAGCAGAGTTTCAGTGTGGGGAAAAGAGCCTGAAACCCAGCCGTGTGCTCTGGGAATGCACAAGGCACAGAGAGGAAGATGAGCACAAAGCCAACAGGCAGCAGAAAATGAAACCATCTGGCTGCACGGCATAGCTGGAGTGGGGCCAGCCCCACCACCCAGGCATGGCAGGCACTCCCATCCCCATTCCCATGGCAAGGTGAGGGATGTGCCAGGCTGGGATCCGTGAGGTCACGTCCCAAAGGGCCTGGAAGGGTGCCAGTGCCAGCATTGGGGTCCCTGTCACCACACAGGGACATTGCTGACGTGGAGGCCATGCCCAGTGTCACACAGCAGCTTTGCAGGACAGCTGCATAAGCTTCAGGAAGCATGAAGTGATACTTGCTCCAGGACAGCAATTCCAGATGTCCAGGGTGTCTTAGAGCAAAGCTTTAGCTGGGATCCTCTCCTGGCTGCAGTGAGGAGAAGGGACAGGGTAAGTCATTGAGTTCAAATGCCTTTGGTTTAAATGTGCAGAGCTTCACTGAACTCAATTAGTTTTGGATTATGACTATCCCTGGAAGAGTCTGTGTCTGTGACAGGACTGAATGGTTCCCAAAATGAGGCTTTAGCTGTTCAGCTCAATGGAAATATTGGATTCACCTCTAGTGACAGGTGAGGCAAGATTTGTGCACTGGGTTTCAGAATGCACACACACACAGATGTACACTCATATACAATATTTATGTTAGGATTCACCAATATCCTTTTGGAATGGGGATCAAAATACTACAGTTTCATTGAAATTGCTCTAAATTTGTGTATGCAGTTTATTAGGGTTTGATATCCTTTCTGTAGGATTTGAAGGACCTTGTGAGCTTTGGGAGATTCATGCCCTGAATATGGCATTCAGTAACTTGGTTTGAAAATTCTACAGTAAGGTTGCTAATCCCAAATAAATCTGGTATGTCTTTTCCTTAACCATATAGGAGGAATCATTGATAGTGTCCCCAATGAATCACATGCAGCCTGAATTTTTTAATACTCCTGTCGATGTGCACATCGATCCCTTCCCTTCCAGGCAGCAGAGCTGGTATTGCCTTGCATACCACCACATTTCTCAGGCTGGCTTTCCCACCACAGAAATACTGTTTCTCATTTCCCACTAGACACTTTGGAGTCCAAAACCTCTCCCACAGCCTGATCCTGCCGAGGGCTGCAGCGGGGGGCTGGGGCACCTCGGCATCCTGCAGGAGATGATGAGGAGATGCCTGTGAGAGCCGAGTGCCAGAGCAGGGGAGATGTGCTGACCTGATTCACCACCCTGATTTGCATGTGCGGTGTTAAGGGAAAACGCTGTATCCTATTAAATTAACAAACTAGCACATTCCATCAGCTGGTTCTCATGCCCTCGAGGCATCCTCTGGAGGTTTCCTCGACATGCCAATGAAACATTCAAACTACAAGACAGCCCAGTCACTTCCCATCCATTTTTTATGGTACCATGGAAACAAAGAGCGCCTGGCAATTCCGTCTTTAGGCTTTCAATAAATCACTCCACAACTGTAAGAGGTACGTGCCTTCAATGCCCCTGTGTTTCGCTTGGCTCCCCTGGGCTAAGCAGCCTTCTGCTCCCTTTGCCATCTATCCTCTAGCCCCTGTCACCCTGTGGCCTCTGCTCCCCAAATAGCCCAAAGGGGTTGGGAGCAGACTGGCTCCTTTCAGCCTTTGTGTTAGCAGACATTGGAAGGAGTCCTGTACATGTGCTGGGATGATGAGAAGCCAAAGCCTTAGAGGCAAAGACAGTTTTGCAACAGCTTTTCCAGCCAGAGAGGAGACTGAGGGCCATGGGACAGACTCAGAGACTCCACTGCCATAAGATTCACCTTTTGTCCTGCCACTGGGAACGCTCCCCCAGCCATTTCTGGGCTTTGATGCGTCCATCAGAGCAGATTTTCCCTTTCTGAATCTTACAGCCACTCTCACTCTCAGTCAATGTGCCTGCATGCCTGTGTGCAACCTTTCCTCTGCTCTTCAGATATCACCCTCCTGCAGAGGTCAGGGATGTGCAGAGTCCCCCGAGGTTGTGTTTGTTGTAGGTACTGGCATGTGAGCAGTCATGGCATCTGTCCTGAAGGAGAATGGGCTCCTCAGCTTTCCACACACCACAGCAGGGAGCAGTTGAACAATTCCTCCCCAGGTCCCAGGAGTCAGTGCTTGGCCCAGCTAAAGTCTGATCATTCTTCCTCTCAGGGATTCATTACCTGGTTTGTCCCTGAGATACTCACAAGAAAAGTTTTCAATGGAAGATTCAGAAAAAAGAAAGAGAGAAGGAAAAGGAATTCCAGAGCTATGCTTCTGTCCCTGCTGCCATTACAGGAGAGCTGAAACCTACAGCTCCTGGCACCCAGTGGGGAGGAAACCACCTCGAGCCATACTCGAGATCACTGTCTGATTGATAAGTCAGTTGTGTGGCTGGGTCCAAATTGCAACTGCAGCATCTGAAAATAGCAGTTGGCCCAGGTTTTTCCAAGGGAGAAAGGTGGAAGTGGTTTCACCAATAACTGCTGCAGCTCAGCAGAAATCTGCCCATGACTTTAGCACTGGTATCTGCTGCAGATATCTCTGTGTGCACATTTTGTTCTGGGGTTTATCCTGGCCTATATTTAATTCCCCAATTTTTAGTGGTGTTAAGAGTGAGGGTCTCGGCTTGAGCCATCAGTAAGGGATGAAGGGACCTTCCATTGGAAGCCAAGTCTGTCAGACAGCATTGTTAAAGTGTGTCTGCATGCAAAGGGGCTCAGCTCAACTGCCTGGCTACTGCCCAGTCCTGATCAGCTCCCACCTGATGGAAATTGCTGAGAATCTGCAGGAGAAGAAGACAAAGGCAGAAAAAAACCCTCAAAACACAAAAAGCCCAAATCAACCCAGAACCTCCCTTTGCTTTCAGAGAGCTTTACATCAGGGCCTTCATTGATTCTTCACTCCAGAATCTCCTGAGGGTGAAAGTGCATCCATAAAACCAAAAGAGGCAAGAGAAGGGAATGGGTGTTGTGCCAGGCTGCCCTGGCTCTGCTTGCATTAGGGGCAGCAACCTTGCCAGAGAACAAGGGGTCAAAATGAACATTAAATTAAGAAGCTGCTGAAGCAGTGAACAGGGAACCATTTGCAGCAGCTCTGGCTGTGGTGATGCCACGGAAGAAAACATCTCTAAGCTGTGGGTCTCATTTCCTCATGCTGCAATCCCACCAGCTCCAATGGATTAATCCTGTGGCAGCAAGGCTGGGATCTTGGGTGGCTCTGCATTAACCCTTTTGCTCCTGAAAGCCACCCTTCCAATTCTGTCCTGATGGCTTAAATTAATGTCCCATTAAGTTGCTTTCATCTATAAATTGTCAAAATCTCCCTGGACTCCCTTGGCAAAGTAGGATTTGTGTCTCTGCCAGACAAGCCTGGCACATGCAACAGCTGTGAGCTGCTCATGGGCACTGGCTTCATTAAATATTAATGGCCTCAACTCCTCTTCAACAGCTAATAATAAAAGGGACCATTTCAGTTTATTCTGACTCAAATGAAGAGGTTTACATTCATTGGGAAGAATTCATGGTGTTTCTTAAATGCTTAAGTCCTGTCTTCCAGCCAGAAGCTGCACCACTTGTGAAGTTAAAGCACTGTAAGGCAGGTGGTGTGGTGGGGCTGGTCCCAACTCTCCCTCAGCATGGCCAGCCCCAACCAGGCTCCTTCTCCAAGCAGTGGACACAGGGCTTGGGGAGTGCCTGTCCTATCCCAGCCAACTCACTCTGCTCCCACACACGGTCACTGGCAAGTCTGTAGCTATTTCAAATTCCCTCTCTCCTCACCTTGAACAAAAGGGACTTTTCCAATGAAAAATGTCCACATGCAACCAAAAATAGTTTGTTTTTCCTTAATTTGGAGAACAGCTTGTAATTGTGAGTTGGGTAGCTTGAAATTTTCGTTTGCTGTGGTTGGCAGAGAAGGCAAAATTTCCATTCATGGTACATGAGGGAAAAAAAAAACCTCCAAAGAGCAGTGGTTAAGCATCTCTAGATTGGAGACCCCCAAAGAGTTTGTGAAAGGGATTGTGAAGCAGAAAAGCCAGGCTCCATCACACCACAAATCCACCCTGAGTGCTGCTCACCAGCCCCGTCCTCTCACCCTGTGCTGGCAGCTTACCTGGAAGGTCTGTTTGCTTTGGCACACATTTACCTGCACGTGCAATAAATGTCCTCCTGATTCTGAGATCTGGGGAGGAAAGGACCATCCCAGGGTGTTAATCTGCCTGCTGCATCCCCACAGCCCCCTCTGAGCTTCCCTGCAGCCCGAGCCAGGAGCAGGATGTGACCCCGTGCGCTTGCTTGCGGTCCTTTGCTACCGGAGGGGTTATTTCAAGGCTCCCCTTCACCAGCTTCAGATTCCTCTTCCCCTTTTGTACTTTCAAAAGAAAACATCTGTGAAGGGCTCGTCACAACAAACCCCTGCCAGTGTCTGATCTCTTACGATAACACGCTCTAATGAGGTTATAGCTCTCCTGTCTCGCAAGTGTTTGGGAGCTGCTCGGGCTGAATGAGACGGGAGGTAATTAGAGTGACATGCTTTCGTGCTCAGAGAGAATAAAGTAACACAAATTTCCTGAATGGGCAAGAGCAGTTTGGCCTCAGCTGAGGGAAATAACCAGGCAGTGATCTAATTCACTTTACTGTTAATAGATTGTTATCTGCGGAGCCCTAGTGCAAACATGATAAGCTGTAAAGAAATACAGATGAAAGCCAGAGCTCCAAGGGTTGCAGAGATGCACATTCAGCCCAGTGCTGGTCTCGCTGGCCTCAGCCCAGCTCCACTCTCTGCTCATCCCTGGAGCTGGCTGGGGTGATAACACTCGAGTAGGGCTGTGCAATCAAATCTCTTCACGAACTGCGGGATCATTTGGCTCCAGCATCAGTTTGGGAATTCCGTGGTGTGCCTTGTGGAGTCTAGGGTACAGTGGGAAGAGGTGGAGGCAGAAGCTCTCTGTGGGTTCAGGTTTCGATTCTGGCTGCTGTGCCCCACGTGGAGGGGGTGTGTGGTGTCAGCAAGTGATGCTGTGGTCCCCCAGTGAGGTTCCCCAGCTGACTGAGCACGTCTGCCATGGTGCAGCTGCAGCCACAGCATCCTCTGGCACAGCATCCCTTCAATATCGTGACTGTGGGCAGAGAGCCCCCCATGCTGGCTTTATCTTCCACACCCCTCCCTGTCATGGCCCTGAGGTACACAGGGGGCTGCTCCCACGTGCTTTGGAAGGACAACACTCCTACAGTTTGCACCAGGGATGAGCTGCAGTTAGAGAACCAGGGTGAAAGTGGGTCTGTGAGTGTCCTCTGCCTCCACAAACAAGAATCCAGTCCTGATGTGCACCAGTTTGGCCCAAGGACTTTGTCTGGATTCTGTAAGCATGCCAAGATATTGTCAATCACATCCATCCTATTCCCTGTTTTCTCCCTCACTTTATCACCCTTGTGTCCAGCCAAGCCAGCTGCCAGCACAGACACACCACGCCCTGCTCACACATCAACTCTGATTGTAGCTCTTCTTTATCATGGTATGAAACTTCCAACCCTTTCAGCTGTGGGAAGCTCAGGACATCCATAGGGATCTGGAAATTTTCTTCCAGTGCCCACAGTGAGGATGAATTTCTGCATGATCAAGGTGATGCAGGAAGGGGATCTGTTGGGGTCTGCCCAAGCATGCAAAGATGCAGAGTGTAGTGGACAAGGTGAGCAGGAGCAGGATACTTCCTCATGGTTGTGGTGTGAAGCATCACCCTCCACAGCCTCCCTTCCCATCACCTCCATACTGCCCTGGCCTTACATGTAATACACCATGTCTTTTATTCATTTTTTCTTTCCTCAGGCAAGAATGCTGTCAGCTTCCTAGGCAGGTTTGAATGTGTCAAAAAATGTAATCTCTTCAGCCAGATTTAGCCTACTTTTGGAAACCAAGTGTACTCTGATTGCAGCTTCCCTGACAGCTTCATTAGTGCTGAGAGAACCCCAGCGCTGCCTGCCCCATCTCTCCTCAGCCAGCATCCAGCTATTAGAAAAACAACAGCACAGCTCCTTATAGTCCCTCTCCTCAGCATTTCCAGGAGTTGTTGGGTCCCTTCAAGCCTCATTTCCCCACTTGAACCATGGAAAGGTGTGGTGATTCGTTTTTCTTAAATGATTCTGTTCACTCTGTTCACTACTAAGTTGTAACCCCCCTAAGTTGCCAGTCATGGAGAAGCAACAGAGAACCAATGGTCCTTTCTTTCCAGTTCTACCCAGTTTGATGGCAAAGCCATGATGGGACTGGAAAGATTCCTGCTGCAGTTTTACATCTCCTTGGCATCCTGCTGGAGCCTCTAAACATGCAAACATGAGTTTGTGCTAACCCTCCACACACTGCTTTGCCACTCCTCCTGTACAGCAACCAGGAGCCAAGGCTGCAAACGTGATAACCAGTGTGGGGCTGCCCAAATGTCACAGAGTTGGTCAGCTGAGGCATAACCCCAACAGGTCCAGTGGTCAGCCAGGCCATTAGAATCACAGTCCTGGCCAAGCTCTGGTCATTGAACTCTTACCACAAGCTCAGGTTCAGGCTGATTTTTGATCCAGGGACACATCCTTGACGGGTGGTTTGGATGCAGCCACCCTGTCCTGAAGAGGAGGAGAGTTATGTAAGCTCTGTCAGCTGCTGTCTGTGCCCATGAGAAAGCCATTTTATTTTATTTTATTTTATTTTATTTTATTTTATTTTATTTTATTTTATTTTATTTTATTTTATTTTATTTTAT